>JAGDQP010027084.1:14240-25320 GCA_022664845.1 Lepisma saccharinum
ATAGCCAACTTTCTGATCACAAATTATAACAGAAAAGTTTCATAAATTATAATTTCTTTAAAACATCATTTATCCAACAATATAAATGCTACACTATCTTTATAAATGCTATCATATCAATAAAATATAAACAACAATATCTTTAAAAAGAAAAATGCTTCGGCCATTGTCAAAATTCCATAAAGATCTTTTTCTCGCAACAACAATTATGCCATCCCTTTAAATCTGTCAAATTTAATTTCATGCACATGTACAAGAATGTGAACTATCTGTTTACATTGTTATTTAATTAAATTAAAGCCGTATTGAATCTCTGTTGAATCCAATGAAACATTAAAAATATATCATATTACCCTCATGTAATATACTTATAACAAAGTAGCAAGGCTTCTCTGTACTGTTTACGTGGCATGAAAACGTTCTTACATATAGAGGATAGACTATCTCTATCTTGGATGTTCGTTCTCTCACACATTGACTAGGGTGATGTAGTATACTCAGATATTACGGATGAGTTGGTCAGACGTCTGCAACTTGTCCAGAATGTCAGTGTTGTTTTCGTTTTTAACATTGGGTACTATGGTCATCTTTTGTCCTACTTTACTAAAATGGATTGGTTTCACTCACATGAACGTTGCAAGTTTCATAAGCTTATTATCCTATATAAAATGCAAAAAACAAGGAATTACCCTCTGTTTTCCCACGCTTCCAAAAACTGTGTGATTTTCACTAATTTGACACACAATCTCGGAAGTCTACCCTCCTTTCAATTCCACGTCATAATGCAAACTTTTTCTATAAACCCTTCACAGTAACCTCCTGAATCTATGGAACCTTCTTCCAGACTCGATGAGGGATATAGGGTTGGTAGCAATGTTCCGTAGAAGTGTTTAGACACTGCTTTCTCATTAGAAGACGACACGTGTGCCGCTAGTAATCGCTGCCCAAAGATGGACGCGAATTACTTGGGCTCGGGAACAATTGTATTGGGCCTTACGGGAGTGCCAATGTGTAGCGTGGTCGGATGAGCCACGTTTGTATTTTTAATTGGTACGCGCGGGTGGTAGGGTTCGGGTGAGGCACACATCCCATAAGGACATGGACAAGTTTTCAACAAGGTGCTGTGCAAGCTATTGGTGGCTTCATCATGGTGTGGGATGCGTTTACCTTGCATGGTTAGTGTCCTCTGGTTGACTTAAACCTGACATTAACCGTTCAGCACTATGTTCTGCTGATTGGTGTTCGCGCACTATGTTCTACTGATCTCCGACCCTGTATAAACTTGGTGTACGCTGTCAACAATGGAATTTTCGAGGATGACAATGCGCCATGTCACCGCGCCGTAATGGTGAGCGATTGGTTTAAGGAACGTTCTGGCAACTCCCAACGCATGATTTGGCCAGACATGAACCCTATCGAACACATGTGGGATATCATCGAACGGACTATTCGTGTCCAGGATCTTTCACCTGCAACAACCACCGAATTCTGGACAGCAAGCGAGACTGCATGGCTGCATATCCTTCCTTCCAGCGAACTGCCAGCGAATTGTCCCGCTCCTGCTACATAGTTGCTGCACTTTGCCGTTCTCGAGGGGGCTCACACGTTATTACGTTGGTATCCCATGACTTTTGACATTTTACTGTATACAAATTATTTTTCATGCAGATGTATAATGAGTGTTTTTGCAAAAGATAGATTTAAAAGCACCAATAAACATTATACCAAGGAAAAAGGAAATAAGTTACTTAGTGCCAGAAATAATTGACTTTGTATGCGTTCTGCTACAAAAGATACATATGGAGGAATGGTCAGTTAAAAACATTTACAAATAGCTCAATAAATGTAAAAACAAGATTCAATTAGAAATGGCGCAAAACAAAACACCTTATAATTGTTATGGCGTAATTTAGAAGAACAAAGCAAGTATCAATAAGTACATTACACAATGTTGTTGATTGCGTATAATTTATTTGAAACAAATTATTTACTGTCAGAAAATACTAAATGATATTTTTTGTAAAATATGTAAAAAGCAAAGAAACATTAATACATATATAACAATATTGTAAAAAAAATGAAATATGGAAAATGTTTTGCAGAATTATAAATAGAATTTTAAGACAACGTAATTTCGATAAGGCCAAATTCGGAACAATTAGCAATTTACCCATATGTTTCGAATTAGTATTGGTTACACGACGGTTTTTAATATGGTTAACGACACAGATTGTTAATTTATTGTCAATGAAGTATAACATAAAATATGGGAGGTAATACAAAAATTATGTAATGCTTAAATATTATGAAATATCTCCTACACTAAGACAAAAGATGTATGTGAACTATATTTGGGCAGTGTATCTAATGGTGTAATCAATCAATAGTATCAATATGTGTTTAGCGTAGTTTTAAATCTTTGAAAGAAAAATGTAAATTAAAAGGAATAATAAATGTATAAATAAAAAAGTTGATAAGGCGCTCGGGTTTTAACGAAAAGATTCGTGTTCGAGTCCTGCTTGGATGTGTTTTTTCCGTATCCCTAAACATGGAATGGTTAATTTATGGCCTTAAGGCATTTTGTCTCAGGCCTCATGTTACTGGAACGTCCGTATTGTTCATACGAGGTACGATTATGGTCATCCGCTGGACGTTACAGTCGAGTCTACTTTAGATATCCTAAATTGGACGTCCTATGTACACAAAATGGATAACATGGATGCATCCAATAGATGTCCATTGGACGTACTTGTGCTATGTAAGAGAGGTGTATTACATGTTGTTTTATAGTTTAATTTATTGTTATTTAGTTTGTAGGAATGTTATTTAGCTATTGTGTAAAATAACAATTCTAGCTGTATCTGAAACTTAATAATTAAATAAAGTTCCTATCAGCGTTGAGAAGAGAAAATATTAAAACATGTCTATCAATGTTTGCAGGTACGACTCAAAATACTTCTATGGTGAAATACTGTCTTGTCTGAAAGAGTAAGACATGTTCAAGGAAGTGGAAAAGTTCAAGAAGGACCCCGTATTTTATTACAAAGCATAAACGTATACCGATATTTTGTTAGAAAGCACAAATAACATTAATTTGTTGTAAAAATATCTGCATACACATTTGTAATGTGATTTGAAATATTTACTTTTGAATAAGTAGCCCACTATAACATTCATATTAACATAATTCCATTAACATAATTCCATTGCTTCCTTTTTTTTTATTGAATACTGTGTTAAAAGAAACTGAGTCAAATTTTGAAATTTCGTCATAAATCACAAATCTTTGAGTTGTTGAATACCTAAGGTTATGAAAAAATATCTTCATTGGCCTCATAACAGAACCAGAAAAATGGTACATCATTTTATAGAATACAATTTAATTGGCAACGTTTTTTTAATCCCCTGAATATTTTTTTCTGACTTAGTTTCCTTTAACACTGGAAGATTCAATTTTAGTATCAGGCATGTATACTCCATTCTAAAACTCGGTAGTAGTGTTAGTAACGAAAGTAGTGTTATTTTCGAACAACATGGTATCAAGAATTTAAAAAAGACTTCCAGTAATAAAATTGTATGCCTGTTATATCTATAATTCAATTAAAATTATAATAGTTTCGTGTGATTCAGGAAATGAAAGCAATTATTGTAGATCTGTAAATGGAGCTTCTTGAAAAATAAGTCACTAAATTGGCATCAATTTGTTACGATAAAAGTCTAATTTGCAGAACAAGCATGAAGCAGGAAGAAATGGAATAGTTAAGTAAACATTGGATTTTGGCTGTGGTTGCAGCCCATTAACTCTTGACCTATTCTGTTTCAATTTAGTTTCCCTTCAGTCTTTCAACTAGTCACAGTGAGCTGCAACAGAAATTCCATGAAAGCGTTTGATGTGGTAAATACTTGATAGCTTTTGCGATGCAAGAAAGAAAACAAGTGGAGCCATTGTTTTGTATCAAGTAATCCGTTCTCCCTCCTGCTGGAAAGCATCAGTATTCTTGCTGATGTGGTAACGGCGCAACAGGATGTTTATTCTTCTTAAATGAAGACAAACGATCTTCCCAGCAGTGAACACTCCTCTGTGACATTAGAAATGTAGATGTTTATAAATGAAAAATTAGTGTATTACTTCTCTTCATTAAAGTGGTAAAGTATAGGAAAGCAATATCAAGTTCGTGATTTATTCGAACTTCTATCATATTCAATGTAGCAGATCGTCCCTGTGAAGAAGAAAAATATTACAATCCTACTTACTCTCTAGCGGGAATGTCTTGCTCTCAATCATATAATGGAATGTCTTTTTTTAGATAATTGTGGTCAGGACTATTTGTTATTTCACAGGACACACTCTGGAAAATAATTGAACTACATTTGGTCAAAATACCAAGAGCGTTTCGAGCAAACATTTACTGAAAATATATGCGTAGAGAAATATCAGTACAGAAAACCCTTCGGGGTAAAGGGAAGAGTGACGCAAGAATAATATTCACAAAAGAAGTTACATCCGTTTTGCGAGTAACTTTCTTTGTGTCACTATGGCGGAAGTGCTTCCTTTATAATAAAATTAAGAGACTTAGTTACCTGCCTTCCGCCATAGTGACACAGAGGAAGTCACTTGGAAAATGGATATAACTTATTTTGTGAATATGATTCTTGTGTCACTCTACCCTTTACCCCGGAGGGTTTCTTGTACTGCTGATATTACTTATTTTAAAAAACGTGTATTAACAAGAGTAGTTTAAGAAAGGATTACAACATTTTGAAAAAAGTCGCCATCTTGGATTCAAAATGGCTACCCAAACAATTTTCCACGCCGTTCAAGCTAGACGAGTGAAGTTTGGTATGAAGGTGTAGATCGTAAGTCGAGATGACATATAAGAAAACGTTAAGAAAGTCGCCATCTTAATCCAAAATTGCTGCCCGTAAACGCATTTTCCAAACCACTGAAACTAATAAAGCGAAATTTGATAAGAAAATGTATCTTCACGAGTAGGTTACAATAAATGAGGCAAACCTCCCCTATACGGACGCAGCACCCAATGGGGAATGGGACAGATGTGCACTGTGGGAGCGCAGCCGCCCGTATAATCTGATTGCGATAAAGGGGGCGCAGTTCCAAAACTCAGCATTTTAGGGGCGCAGCCCGCCATGGCGAAGGGAGTTTTGGTTACAGTTCCTATGACTGTTCCCAACTTATTTTCTTCACAACGCAACAACGGGTGGGTAAATCAGCTAGTGTTTCATAATAGTCAAAAAATTATTACTGTTAACTTTACATTATATCAGGAACGGCGATTTGCAATAAAATTTTGGGGTAGGAATGATTTATAAGCTTGAAGCTAATTTCTAGATTTGTTGATAGCGTGTCTAAGGCACACATCCCGATCAGTCCGCCCGTCCGCCTATCCGTGTAGAAAAAATAAATAGCAGAAATCACAATCCGTAGGGAGGTGGTTGAGGTGTCGTTGGAAAGTCTTATGTTATTCTAGCTGAGAACCGCATAAGCCGCCTTGATTTGTGTAGCGGTTCAGTGTTGCTGACCTATTATTTTAAATTCATTTTTTACAAATTCCTTCAATTACGTTAGACCTATCTACTGCAATTTATAATGTATGTATATGCTGTAAAGTGACAACCTCGTATGTTTTCATAGACTATGGAAATCGAGCTTTCGAGTTCAGCAATGTTTTAGTTATTGTTTTGTTTTTACAGCTGTTAACGAGAAGCTCGAATTGTTGAGCTGTTGTAATTATTGAAATCATATTAAATGATCATCTGATGTCCAACATCCAAGAAATTATGCAAATTTAGATTACGAACCGAACTTTTGGAGTTGGAGAGAACTATTCAGATGGATACTACAACAAACAAAATATGTATGCTTAAAATACGTTCATTTCAATGTCCTAGCTTTGAGATGGAAACGCTGTTTTTCATGGTAAGAAATCTATTCTTCTATATGTTACTGAATACGTTCTATAATCTGCTGTATGTGTGAATATGTATGTTACAGGCAAATATATAGAATGCTGATACACAAGGATAAATGTTTTTCTTATTCATATTGATCTTGTGTGCTTCAATTAAGTATACTGTCCCAAAGACTGCATTTCTCTATTGAAATGTTTATTGTTATCAGTGGATGCCTTTTATTTACGCAATTGCTTTTTGTATTACGTAATCTAGAACATATATTTTCATTTTAACATTAATATAATGTTTGTACACCGTTCTCCATCCCCACGTACTCCAGTTGTCAGTGTTATTAATCCATTGTTCATAAAACTCATTTTTCAAACTGATTCCCTTACTTAGACGTAGAAACACAATACTTTGCATAACCACTATTAGACACAAGAGAAAAATACTGCCGGTGTCCCAATGCCCAGCTACCACGGTTATCAGGGTTGCAAAATTGATTTAAAATTTGATTTTTAAAATAGGTCAATATACTCAAGATGACAACACTGTTCGAGAAGTAATGACATAGCAATAACTTGAAAAATAAAAGGCAAGAAAATATTTTCTTTAAAAAGTTCCCATACATATTTTTCACAAGTATTCAGTATGTGTAAAACATTTTCATAATAATATTTTCACTTCAATTTAGGCAGCAGTTCTGAAGCATTTTGCAACCGCTCCTACCATCTGTCTGTCTATCCGTCTGTCGGTAACTTTCAACTCAGAAACTACTAGAGATAGAAAGGATTGAGGTGACGTTGGAAAGGTCTAGGCAACACGAGTTCAAATCCGTACAATTCACCCAGTTTGCGGTGGCGGATCTCTAGTTTCGAGTGGTAGTTTTTAACTTTGGAACAACTCGGGCTAGGAATGTGGTTGAGATTTCGTTGGAAAGGTCTCGCCAACACGAAAATGAAAGTTTTGTATATTTCGGCCACATTAGTACTAATTACTTCGCCTCCTCTCGAATTCATTAGCTTTTAAGTCTCTAAAATCCACAAAGAATCATCCAGGTCCAACCGGCATTCGTGCCGGGAGATTCTAGTCGTTCGCTTAGCGTCCAAAACCCACATGAATACCAGGTCGACTGTCGCCAACACGAGTTCAAACCTGAATCATTCATTGAGATTGCAGGGACGGATCCCGACTGTCAGGAGGATTTTCAACTTTGAAATTACTAGCACTAGAAAAGTTGTTGAGGTGTCGTTGAAAAGCTATGGAACACGCGTTCAAACCAGAAACATTTCTCTAGATAGCTGGGGCAGTTTCCAAATTTCAGGGCGGGGAGATTTTCAACTTTGGAACTACTCGGGCTGGGAAGGTAGTTCATGGTCATTGGAAAGGTCTCGGTGCAACTTTTCGAAGGCAACACTGATCGTATAAATATGCACGATGCTGAAGCCTGATGGTAGTTTGTGTGCACACACACAGAAAAATGATAGGGTTGAAATTGACTATGTTGGTACATTTTTGAGCCCAGTCATTGGTTTTAAGCTGCTCCGATCCAAATTGTTGTAAATCATTTAGTTAGACTCGGCCGAATTTTTTTAACCCAACTTGTAGTTAAAGTGAGGAAAACAACCCAACGACCCAATTGGTTTGAAATCGCATAACTTGTTAATATTTTAACCCAAATTGGTGTAAAATAGGACCCAACAAAGTGTAAATTTCAGTAATCCGGTTCTGCGTTTGAACCAATGTATAGTTAAAAGTGAACAAGCGTAGGGCCAAAAAGTACTAAATGGCTGGGGCATTTAGAGAAAGAAGGGGTGTGAAAATGACCCAATATGTAGTTAAAAATGACCCAATAATGGTTTAAAAATTCAATGTCATATTACCTGTGACGTTATTTAACCTAACCTTTAACCCAGGCGTTGGGTAGAATTTTGTGACCCAACACGAGTCACGTGACCTCAAAATGACCTAACAAAGTAGTTGGGTCTGCCCCAACACGTGTAGTTATTTTTTACCAAAAGGAGTCATTTGCTGATCCAATACTGACGAAATGAGGTCATTTGGTTTGACCCAACAAAGGTTCATCTAACGTAAGACGCAACAGTGACCCCTTTAGGTCACAAAGTGACCAAAAAGGGTAATTTTTTTTCCCAAAGTGACCCCTTTTGGTCCTCCTCTGACCCAACGTTAACCCATTAGAGGGTCATATTTGACTCAATAATGACAGCTTTGGGTCATCCCGTGACCCAACATGTGCTCCCTGTTGGGCCATCTCGTGACCCAATAGAGGGTCATGTGAGATCCAATGGTTACGCATTGTAGTCATCCCCTAACCCAACTAAGTTTGGTGTTTGGACAGATACTGTAAGGCAATATTGCGTAGTTTGTCACAAAACACGTAACTTGTTGTGTCACGGACTGACCCAACGATGACCGAAGGGTTTGTTAACATTTGACCCGAAGAGTGAGGTTGCGGGACCTTGAAAATATGTTTTACTGAAATAGGGAATCTCTGATGAACATATTGCCCTAATATCAAAAGTATTGGTGCAACGGGAATCCAAGGGTGAGTTGATATGTAGTACATAAAAAAAATGAAAATTATGTGGAACAAAAATACAACAGTGAGGAAAAAACATACCGCCGGTACAAAATCGCCAACACTTGTTTTCCTCGAAAGACAGACGTTTGGCTAGGCATACTCAACGGTAATAAAACATTGCCAATCGATCACTATCCCATGACGATCAAGTTGTCAATAAAGCACAACTCTCTGAATGAGCTCCCCTAAGAGTTCAAAGTTTCATTTCATTTCATTTGCATCCAAGCATTTTCCTCACAGTGACGGTGGTGTCGAATTTTATGATAGAAACATTGATACGTGGAGGTTCCTGGAAACAATCTCTTTCATGTTGAAGAAATTCAGATGACAGGGCAGGGATGCCAGTGACTTCAGAGCTTTAGTTCCAAAAACAAAGTGAAACAAGTGTTCTTCCAGACAAAATTGGCAAACACAATACCTCATTATATGATTTTTCCAAAAAAACAGCGTTGCCAGCGCATGTCTGTGCATATTGTTTTGAAACAAGTTTAATATTTTCAGTGTTAAAAATAAATGTGTGTTTTCACATTTGTATGTCAGCAACTACTTCCTTTATTTGGAATTGTAAAGGCATTAAACGAAACTGATATTCCTCCTCACTTTTCCAAATGTGAAACAAATTGTCTTTTTTAATGTTCTGAAGGTCTGAGGTCGCTTGAAGCCATAACACCTTAAATTCTCCGAGACGAAGAAAAAGAGCTCGTTTCAAGGAACCCAGTAACGGACTGGCCTATAGGTATTTGAGATATATACCTCTTTCTATCGGAAAATTCGATACTACCGTCACTGTGTTGAAACTGCCACGGATGCAATGAAATATGGTACGAAATAAAACTGCGAACAGCTCTAGCATACAGGGGACTCAATTAATCGTCCTTTGACACCATACAACCCTAACCATGTTTCATTAGTGAATGGATCATAAGCCGTATATTTTTTAACACAACATAGATTATGAAGACTATTTCAACACTTCAAGTAGCCAATTTAAACACCTACTTCTTATAAAGACTCTTCTGTTGAATAATATATAGCTGGCTGTTCACGAATGATATAAGCTTGACGTAGTCCTCTCAGCACAGTAACACGCAGATGAAACACGAAAATGACGGGAAGGAAGAGGAAGGTAATGAATAACGAGCTTACATTTCACTTTATCTTCATTTACCGCTGGAACTGGGCAAAACTTGGTTAATATTAATTTTGGTATCTGCTGCAAATACAGAAATATACAACATACCTTTACAGTATGGTAAAATAGGTTTAAAACTGCAGAATGTTCAAATAATTATACACTTTAAAAGCGCATTCTTTGGGTTCAAGTACAAATTCGAGATTAAATGGGTAGAATTTAAAAAAAAAGATCTAGTATGAACATATTTTTATATTAATACTCAACGAAAATTACAAATATATTCCTTCGAATACACGCATACTTAATAAATACATGCATATGTAACAACAAAAAGGTTTTGCTCCTGTTTCAGTAATAAAAAATGTAGTAAAGTTGCCTACTGGTGGTGTTTTAGAAAATAAAAAGGAATAATGTGATCAATAAAGAAGGGGCTACGCAACAACATACAATACAACAATTTTGTTTACTGATATGTTTTCTTTAGAAGAGGAAGATCTTCCTATTTAGAAAACTAAAATCTTTTATCGTATTGACGAGCTTTACGAGCAGCATCGAACAAAATTATTTTGAAATATTTTTGAGAACATAATGTCTTTACGATAGAGATACTAACTTTGGTAAAAGAACAGCATATATTTATCAATGAACAACAAATACAATAAACGACTAGCCTACAAAGAAAATTATGCAGTACTAAGCAATATATAGTTACATTAGCGAGCAATATAAATAATTTTAATCTTTGCTCCTCTAGTAGCACAGGTGTTTTAGAAATAAAAAGCAATAATGTGATCAATGAAGACGGTGCTGAGCAACATACAACATAACAATTTAGTTTATAATGCAACATAAAAATGACGTGCCTCCCGAGCAACATCGAAAAAATCATTTTTTAAATATTTGTTTATAGTAGACATACTAACTTTGTTTTTAAAAAAACAACAGAGACTCAAACGTTCAGAGGAGGTGCAGGTATGCAACAGTGGGTTTTCAAGGAACAGATAATAGGGAAGCTTCCTGACTTCCAGTAGCAATAAAAATGCACAATTTCATGACAACGAAGCACTTAATTACGATCTGTTGAGCTAATTCTGTGGTACCTCTTAATTCTGAGCTAGCTACACATGAAAGTCATATTTTGTTACTGGCAGACTTATAGCAGAAACGCTACCGTTATTTTATCCCCATTCTTTTACACGTTTGCGTCCACCACCATACTTTTGAGTAAACTAGTCACCACATGCGTCACATAACTCTCAATGAAAGTGGACCAAATTTGTACGGAGATTTTCTTTGAAGTACAGTACACACAGACTGAGAACCGCGTACGATTGTTTTGTCAAACTGAACATGTTAGTCAAGACAAGCACCATGTTTTGCAACACCATTCCAGAATACTAACAGCGCAATGAGGAGAAAATCATTAT
>JAGDQP010027085.1:0-25319 GCA_022664845.1 Lepisma saccharinum
GCTATCCTGACTAGGAGGTTTTTCCTCAGCCACACCAGACAAATACCATGATGGTACCTTCAACTTTGGCCCTGGTCGACACTTCCTGCACCCTTTCCTTTCCTCTATCCCGGCCTGAGGCTTACATGCAAGAAAGCCATAAATAAAATTCAAATTCAAATTTCTTACCGAGATCAACACCGTTTGCTGAGTTGATTTAACACAAGAGAAAAGCGATGTCACCCTGGGACACCGAAAATATTGAATAAACACAGCCATTTTTTGCAGTGTGGTCTCCGCTTATAAAGGATTCATAAACTAAAAGAGTCGCTGGTGTACATTGCGAAAATTCTTGTATTACATGACTGGATATGAGTAACCGGGTACTTCACGTTAACATATTTACACAGTAATTCTGCCAGACCCCCCTGTGGAGGATGTTTACCCCCAAAGTCTTGACAACATCCCCAACTTAAAAATTTTTGCTGTGAAAAAACGATAGAAACCGCACAAAATTTCACTTACAAAGTTACACCCTCCCAAATTGACTTTATACCCCGCAAACTGAAAATCCTGGCGAAAACCCTGTTTACGGAATTCTAGAAGAGCGTTTACAGATTAGCTAAATAACGCCTTTTTTAAAAGGCAGATTTTCTCGTCAAGATACCCTCATTCTAAACAAAAAGCAAAAAATGATTTCTGGAACTGCTTCTATTTGTATTTCCAGCATAGTTCCGAATCCTGTCTTCATGACTATTTCTACAGGAAGCAAATGCACAATACATACGCGCATATCATTTTTCACTGTCTCTTCAAAATGATAATTTTAGTTTACTTTACCACGGCGAGACTCTACACTAGAGTGTGTCGTGACTTTACTCAACAACACACAAGATGCATGCCTATTCTATATACTAAAGAAAAGAAAAATATTTTAAATATATTTCTTTAGTTAAAATAAGGACGTATTTGTCTCTTTAGCTGCGTCCATTTAATTTCCATTGTGCTTCGCGCCAGCAAACTAATTCTGCTGTATGAGTGAACTATCTCCGAAGATATCCGAACAGAAAACCGAAGTAGTTGTGCTCGCCTGAGCTGGTAAGCTGTCCAGCGAGATCTTACTTCCCCGTTGCTCCCTCCCAGCACCGAAGAGACCATGCCGCCTCTCTTCACCTCCCCGAAGAAGTCTGTTCAACTGCATGCATCAGGTTCATTTTTGAGTACAGCGAAAAGCCAGAGCGGAAATGAAAAACAACCATAGACTTATACACTGTTGAAGACGTTCCATAGACTAAAAAGAAAGTGGCCATTTTTCACGTTATACTGGGCAGCACTTCTATAATAGGAACAATCTTTACATTAAAAAAATGTATTTTTTAGTGAATTAATTTTATTATTACTGCTCTCAAATACATAACGGTTCAGTGAACCATTGAACCCAAGGCAGGAACCGCCGCTGATCGCTGGTATACATTGAATTAATTAAGCAGAACTGAAAGTTACGTAGTCACATATAAATGTCCATAATTTCTATAATAATTATATTTTCACAAATTATTCCCGAAACATTGTTATTTAATTTAGAAAAGTTCTATCACAGCATTATTTACACGAAAGAAGTTCTAGTCCAAAATACATGGTGCAGAAAGAATCAATTTAGCACTATTAATTATGTGACGTCATTACATATGATTACTACCTTATACAAAAGACGTTCTGAATAAATCTTGAAAATGCAAAATAATATTATAAAATATGACTTTTTCATCGGAAAATAGTGACTGGAGTTGAAACCTAGATTATCGAACCATGTCGAATAATATAAAATTTACTATTAACATCAAAACAGTACGCAAAATATAGTCGAACAGACATGTTGCTAATTTGATTAAGTAATGAAAATATGCAGTAGCTGTCAAACATGGCTAACCGGGAATTTCGAATAGATTTGGAAACTGGAGACGAGAAATTGGCATATGACTATTGAAATCCAACGACCCGATACTTGTAATGTAATAATTCGGTAAATAGCGGCCCCATTCTGAAATTTAGAACATACTGTACATTTTATTAAATAATCTCAAAATAAAATAATAAATTTTAATGAGTTGAAAATTACGAAACAATGTCGCTGAAAAAGTCCTGGTAGCACTTATATCGGTTTTAATTCTTCTTGACTCGAATAATATATTTTCCGGTATGGACGAAAACAATCTAAATCGAAAATTACACTAAATTTGGTGTTTATATCTACCTCTCGTAGACAGGGCTTAGGAAGTACAGATGACGGAAAGCCCATACATCCACTCGTCTCGTCATTAAAATTGGAACTGAACTAACATGGCGTGGGAGAGCAGTTCTCCCAGCAAACGGAGAAGAAGGCTGATTCATACCAATCAGCAAAACACAAGTCACGAAGCATTGACTAGGGTCCAATCAAAACAAGCGTTAGATCCAAGTCATTGCTGCGTGACTAACAAAAACCTGGATGGATAACGATAAAAATCCAAAGCAAAAATCAAAACGAAACACGCTCGAAGAGTCTAAAACCAACCAAAGAGAATGAGCTAAAGAGAACACACAGTAACGAAACAAAACGGAGACTAAAAAAAATAAAAGGGGGAGAAAACAAATATAAAAATGGAACAGCAACTAGGCTGTTACAAGAGTAAGTTAATAAAAAGCGTATAATAAACGTAAATTCAAGTGACTTACACCTTAAAATGCGGATTTTCTCACAACTTTCAAAATGTAACTTTGATTGTTTTCCCCTGTACTCTTGATATGCAAAATGAATCCCAAAATTTGTGGGTAATTATTTCATTTTCCATTCGTTCTACACATTGTCGAAAATAATTTCTATGCATTTTATGTATTATTAGTCCAACTGTAATTACAAAGCAAACAGAAGCAAAACATGCTTTTCAAATAATTAGAAAAGAGCATTTTTGTCTATCAAGCGATATGATGTATCCTGTCAAATATCTCTGCCACAAACACCCTGTTAAATAGTGTATAGTCTATACTTCCGCGTCCTCTATATTTTCTCCATATTTTGCAAATTATTCTACAAGCTTTTATATGCACACAAAAAGTTTCTTATTTTCTTTGACAAATTATAACTGAGAGAAGCCTCGCAGCGGACGATAAAATTAAAATATTTTGTCACAAAATACCGCCAATCAACGCATTTTCTCAAGATTGTATTCTAATATTACATATGTCTAATGGTTTACTCAAACAACACTTTGTAACAGCATTATTTGAAATTAACCAAAGTTAAGCTTGGCGCCGGGTAGATGAACTTTTTAAAATTACAATTAATTTTGAAGAAATGTCAACTGATTTTATAGACTTATTGCTTACAACTAATTCCGTGTTTGTATGCTGTTTCAAAAACATGTTTAAGATATAGTAACATTCAGTATTTCATACAAGAATACGTACTAAAAGTCTTACGGAGTTTCTTTTGGTTATATTTTATGTAGTTAGATAAGTAATCAAATCTTAGCACCGTAGGATTATTTTAACCAATCAGAACTTGATATTGAAACGCCCATTCACAGTTGTACTATAAAAGGAAAAACTTGCAGCCCGGACGGGTATGTACTCGTAACCCTACCCAGATCGTTAAATATACCTTATATTCTTATAAAAGGTAGAGTTTTCCTTATGATATATTCCTACATTGAATAAGATTTCTGTTGCAGTGAATGCCCCGCTAGCGCTTCCTACTTCAGTGAATTTTCTCATATGTTGTATGGAACATACAAATGTTGTACGGTTTATACCATGGATTCCTGTAGCAGTCACATCCCTTAACTGAGGATTCCTGCTGTAGTGCGATTCGGGGTAAATGGAAACATCATAAGTATTTCCTATCACCATGGTCGTACCGTCAGGACATTAACAACAGCGGATTACGTCCTTTCACACCGTAGATTCGACATTGCGTTACCTAGCAACCGAAGTATGGACATTATGAGATTTAAGACGTCGTGATATTCAGATATTCGCGGAAGACTGGATCATTCATAATCTCCACCCTGTTACAAGGGCATGGTGTGCCCATTCGAGCCCCCCCTCCCCCGACTTCGAGCATTGCTATAAACAAATATAGAACGTAAACAATATTACATTTATTATTCTTTTCATAGAACATAACGACTAATGGTCAGAAACTTCATTAACATCTTAGCCAATGAAAATTAATACTTTCCCGCCAATGGCATTTCCCGCGGTATCACGTGATCTTAGACTTGTACTGCCATCTGACAAGTAAGCCGGAGGACGGGGATTTTTGTATACTATGCACAATATAGCAAGATTCACTTCTGATTATTTTCTTTAGAAAGACTTGTCATAAGGCAAACGGTGAAAAATTTATGACCCTGTAGTAGTTTTTTTTTTAAAGTGCGTTGAATTTTTCTAGTATGGCTATCTCGTTCACACACACACACACACACAAGCTGAGGCTTCTGAGTCAAAACGTTATGTCAACTTGTAATGTACAAAGTTTAATAAATTTAAATTTCAATATTTGGAAGTAAATGGCTTGTTTCTAAATTATTGGCGCAAATACAATAAGTTACTAGATACAACGCAAAGGGTGTGTGACGACCTTAGCTACTGAAAATCGCACTAATGACTACTGTAAACAACAGTGAGAGAGTACTAAGGTTATAGATACTGTATTGTACAAATATGATATAATGGAGCATTGAAAATGTTTTGTGAACAATTGTGCCAAGACTTTTTACAAGTCTATTTGTTACTCAAATGTTTAAAATGAGTCTTGACTAGCACCCCACACGTAAATAGTACTGTATTGTTAAATAGAATAAAATAATAATAGTATACTAGCCTTGCAAGATTGAATAAGCATTGTGAATGTCTTGCAGATTTCAATTTAGCTTATGTTACTGTAGCGACCCCCGCACTATCGGGTGCTCGCATCATCTTACCCTCACCCTTTCTTTTTGTGTGTTTTCTTCTTTTTTTTCTGAAGCTCTGTTGATTCAGAAATGAAGGTTGTGTTTTCTTCAGCCTACAGCGGCACAAATCAAAGAGGTTTTATTCGTCCAAGTGTAAAAGATGCGATCCTATCCGGCTCTCTCTCTCTCATTGTTGAAATGGCGGGATTTTATTCTTTATTGATTTATCCTTTATTAGTTATTCTTTGTATATCATATTGCCTTATATTCTTCATTAAATTTTCTTTCGTTTTAATCTTCATAAACAATCTTTAAGTTCTGATAGTTGAATTTCTTTTCGCTACTTTAGTCAGGTTGCTGGGCCCCGCCACTTTGTCTTTTTTGGTTTCGATTGGATTTTTACCTCTGATTGGCTAGTGGCTGAGAGACAGATCATGGTCGTCAGACGGTGTAGCCTGTAATAATAACGGCTGCGTCGGAAAGTTGCATATAAAGTAAAGATTATCAATGCAACCAAGCATTTATATTTTTAAATAATAATAAAGCAGCCTCATCGTTCGGAAGACATTTAAGGTAGCAGCATTCTACGATCATAGCAGGTGTAAGCGGAAAATATGTATTGCATCTAGCAGTTCTTCACCCTTCATATTGACCCCATGCAGCAAGTGAAAGAGGAGCATCTCTGTGGTTTGTTCAGTGTGTGAAGTGATTGATTAATTTATGTGTAGTAGTGTTTCTTTCCTTCGTTTTGTTCAAATAAAATATAATCCATTGTGGGTCTGATACCCCCTTCAGTGTGTGTGAGAAGGTGTGCCAGTGGTGTTTTTTTTTTGTGAAGATATGTGCTTAATTTGGTTGGCTTCGGGGGGTTGGTTATTCTAAATACAGGTATGTACACCCTCCATTCCAAAAGAAACCGAACGTTTTAAAAAACCAAAAAAACAATGTACATTTTGGAACAAATCATTTTTATTAATCAATGTATTCCCCTTCTGCATCGATACACATATTTGCACGCTCCAACAAGTTGTCAAACGACTTCTCCATGTCCTGTATTGGAATGGTCTTTAGGACGGCGGTCGTCGCCTTCTCAATGGCTTCAATCGATGCGTGCCACTTTCCTTTCATCGCCAAATGCAGTTTCGGGAACAGATAGAAATCGTGCGGAGCAAGATCTAGTGAATAGGGCGGATGATGCAAACGAATAATGTGATTTTTGACCAAAAATTCAGTTACAAGTCGCGAACGATGTGATGGTGCATTATCGTCCAAAAGAGTCCAACTGCCGATTTCTCGATATTCGGGCCGAATACGACGAATTCTTGCCAGCAAACGCTTCATGACGCCCAAGTAAAACTCTCCAGTGACTGTCTGGCCGGGCTGAACAAATTCTTTGTGGATAATTCCTTTTGAATCGTAAAAACAAATCAGCATCACCTTAACTTTTGACTTCACCAAGCGACTTTTGTTGGGTGGTCCTTCATCCGGCGCTCTCCATTCAGCACTTTGCCGCTTTGTTTCGGGCTCATATTCAAAACACCACGTCTCGTCACCAGTTACAATCGATTTCAAGAAGTTTCGATCCTGCCGAGCACTTTTAACAATGTCTTTGCAATGCGCAATTCGATCAACTTTTTGGTCTTCGGTGAGTTTGTGTGGTACAAACCGCGAATTAACCTTCTTAAGGCCCAAAACTTCGGTCAAAATGCGGTATGCGGTTGTTTGAGGAATGCCTAATTCCATTTCAATAACTTTCACCGACGCTTTTTTGTTATGTTTGATGAATTCACGCACTTTTTCGATGTTTTCTTCCGATAATCCGGTTCTGGGACGGCCTGATCTTTGGTCATCATCCAGCGTCTCTCTACCCGATTTGAATCGCCTGAACCACTCGTAAACTTGCGTACGGGATAGACACTCATCACCATATGCATTTTGTAGCATTTGGTGCGTTTCAGTAAAAGGTTTACCCAGTTTAACACAAAACTCAATTGCAGCTCGTTGTTTGAAACTCATTTTCCGACCGATGTACACAACACACTGACAGTTGAAACGCAATAACTTTGTTGCTGTGCATCCAAATGTCATGACATTTATACCAGTTGTCAATGAGGGACTACGCCATCTACCGGTAAAATATTACAACAGATGGCACTAGTGGTACTATTTGTTTTCAAAAGTTCGGTTTCTTTCGGAATGGAGGGTGTATGTCTGTTTCCAAATTCTCCTCTCTGAAATCCAGGTCTGTTCGACATATGCTTAAATAGCAAATTACAATACGATAGCCTTGTTTGGTAATTATAGAAAATTCTCACCTAGTATAATGCACTTTCAGTTTTCCCTCTGCATTTTTGGATTGTTTGTTTTGAAAATGATGTGGCTTTATTGCACTGAAATTTCATAATTTTGTCTGCAATAGTTAACTGTAGTTCAAAGATATCGCAACGTTTTTATTTCGAAAGTTCAAAACATCTACGTTACTTTCGGTATCCGTAAGCCAGACTACGCAAATAGAAATTGTGTTCAAGTAAATTATACCTTATCCATAGTTCTCAAGTATGTTTTACCAAACAGGCGGTTAGGTTGTGTTGTTTTAAATTGTATATACGCACTAAAATCTTGACAATAATTATTTGAAAGTTCAAAAGATAAATTCAGCCCAGTATCGTTTTTCAAATAATGTTACGTTTTGTGATAGTAGTGGAAATTCGTTTTAACTTGACCAAAGTGCACTATAACCAACCTAATTTTGGAAACAGAAATATTTTAATCTTTTTGAAGAAAAATTTGTGTGAAATTATAGCCCTGTTCAGATGCAAAGCATTATTGTAAATCTTCATTTTTATGTTATATGAAATTAACAGCACTTATTAGAAACACACTTACATGTGCTAAAGCATTTATTCAGAAACTTTTTTTTTTTTTTCATGAAATTCAATGATTGAACCTTTTGCATTGCTTTTGTTTTTCTTAAGTGAAAAGAAATCCATTTTGACCAGATATTCCTTGTGTGAAGGTTGTCATTAAGAAGTAGGTAGTTTACTGTCATAGTGGTATAGCTGTTTGAGTGTTCTCAACCTTTCGTTGTTCAGTCCGTGGAGTTATATTTTCCTACATGTATATGATAAAATGGTTCAAATGAACTTAGGTTCGAATGTATTGATCAGACTGAAGTAAATTTCGAAAATAGTCAAATCAGTTAAGTTTATCTAAATTTCGCGGTCAATGCTAACTTGCGCGTGGCTGCGTTGAGCATTGTACATTTTAGTGAGTAACCGTTCGGTAGGTCTGGTCCTCAGGACTACGTGTACTGGGTGAAGAATGTGTGGTTTAAGCTTGTAAGAACGAGATAGGATGTTGGACACCCGAGTGAAGTTGAAGTTTTGGACTTGGGTCGGGTGCAAAGGACTGACGAACTATTCTTAGTGTCGAAGTGTTGACTACTGTTCCAGTGACGAGAAATAGGTTCCGCCTGGAGGTATATAGTTCGATGTCGCGTTTATCGAAAGTGAGTAATTGTGAAGGCGATGAGAGTGGTAGCTGAATGAGGAGGAATGTGCTATGAATTGACCGGCCTTCTCGATGTCCTGATGGTAACCTGTGAATAGTAACTAAGTTACTGACGTATGTTCTAGATGTTTTTCTCTATGATTCTTTGCGCGTCTTAAGATTTCTCTCTTCCTTCTTCTGCATGTCTTTAATGAGGATTGGCGTCGGAGAATGCAATTTGGGAAGCTGTTGTGTTTTGAGTAGTTTCCTGCGGGATGTTCGCGCCGGTCTTCCCCATACTTTTTTTTTTTTCCTTTGGGGGCTTCGAGTTTTAGCCTTCTGCTTTTCGCCAACTTCTCTGTGCTCTGGCACTTCTTTCATACATGCTTGGTGTTGTAGACTAGTGCGTATATTGTCTTCGATGGGTATTATGCTGAAACAAGGCATCGAAAGGTAGATACCTGCCTTATTTTACGGTCCGATAGCGGTTCTCTCTTGTTTTTCGTGCCCTCTTCTGTGGCGTAATGTAGACTTGTTTCCCGGGTAGGTTTAGCCACGTTATTTTAAGTGTTGAATAATCCCCCTTTGGACGACAGGGCGCCGCGGGACCCCTGTCTGCATTTGTCTGCCTGCCTGCCTCCGGGGAGAGACTCGTGGACATTACATTACGTATAATGAGTAAGCTTATTCACTACGCGAATGCAGGGACAATGGTTAAAATATAGCTGTTATTTATGCTCTTTTAAAGATGAGAAAGCACGTTTTGACTCTCATTAACTTCAATGCACTGTAAATCCATGAAGTGTTGTTGCCCACTATACCGTTCCAGTCCTCTGTCCATTCTTCCCTACCATGTCAAACTGCTTTTGTGAAACGTTGCCGCTTTTCAATTGTGTTTGTAAAGTTCCTGTACACCTGTCTTAGTATTCAACAATGTATCCATTTCTACAATCTTTATATATACAAAAAAGAGCGACTATGATGAAGAAATGGTCTGTTAGTTCTCTTCTATGAAGCCAAACTCGGTCATCGCATTGGACATCGTTCTTTACCATTCAGTGCAAAGAAAGCACCTACTCTGTCAACTGAAAATGTGACATTTTATAGTAGTAGTTAGGAAAGAACACAATTCCAGGGTTCAGTGACTCTGAGCAAGATAGAATTGATTGAAATAGTTAAACTACACAAATCAAATTTTGTACAATAGGGGATAAACAACACTGATGAAGAAAATGGGATATAAGGTAATAAGACTTCCTTTCTACCACAGTCATTTAAACATTTTAATAGAATTGATATGGGTTTAAGTTATGTAGCAGCCAGAACAAGCTATTTACCCAGGCAGCTTGTAATAACTTTAAGGAGGTAATAGAGAATATTTTACCACAGAGCAGTGGAAAAACGTGGTGAACCATACGTGGAATGTTATCCAAGAGGCAAAGACTGGCAAGGGCATTTGGCAGGAAAAGGTAGAAATGTTTATAAATGTGAGGAGACAATTAAAGCGATACGGAGGAAGTGGTAACTGATGAAGAGGACAACGCCCTAATAGATGATGAAAGCTTCATTGACGTGTGTGGTGTATCCCTTATCAGATTTGTTAAGAATACAATATTTTTCTATATTTCGTCTCTAACATTTGAAATTCTTATATATAGTTTGTTTTTTTGTATATGTGTGTGTTATTGTACAACTAAGCAACTCAAGGGGGTTCCTGACCCCTCCGCAGGTATGAAGACTAGTTTAGTTTTTAGTTCTGGAGGAATTTTAGGTTCGGTAAGTTCCATGCTCTGGGGTGGGATTCATCAGGTCACTTCCTAAAAGAAACACTGGTTATTTCGTTAATTGTACAAAGTTATAATAGTTACCTGTCTGCGCTTAAGACAACACATCCCAAACTATATTCAAGCGGGAAAGGCAGAAAAAAATACATGGCAATGGAGCTGAGCTGATCTGATCTCTCTCTTGCACAACTAACAGCCAGCGATGAATTTTCGTTAGCCACAGTTTAAGTACTCCATGTCAGTTAGAACAGGTCTTCATACTCTTAACGTCCTTCCGCGATGAAACGAAAAAAAGTCATGAAAAATTCCAACAGTGTTGATCTGTGTATTGACAGTGTACAAGCAAAAACAAAGTTTGAGCTTAAGATAAAAGAAGTTACATCTAAAACTCGTCCTTAAAATTGTAATCTTTATTGTACAAAAGGTCATTGGATACACAACGAAAGGAATAATACAACAACTTTGTTTCCAAACAAAAACGTGAATTACAATCAAATTACTACAATTTGTAGACAGTTTACATACGAGTTTACACAAAAATACGATGAAGTTTTGTTTACGGAGAAATGCAGTCAAATTGTTCAGTTCCGAGCTATTGCTACTTCATGCACTTAAAATGTACTACTTTAGATCAACTCTTTACGAACTGCGAATCCAATTTTGATGACGTAACTAAGGAAGCAAACTAAGAAAAAAGAAAAACTCAAAATTAGCCTTGGAGCAATAAACCTCACTTAAAGCAAATTAATACAAACGCAACTATGCCTATGTAGATCAATATATTATTTGAACAGCACGTGTCACGTACCCTCGCCAGCTATATGAATATACAAAATAATAGCATGTTTATTGTATTTATCTTACATGTCTAGTAGTCAGGCAAATTACATGATGAAGCAATGAACACCTCTCTCATTAAAGCATTACCGGGTGAATATATACAAAAATATTCCTGTTTTTTTTTATTGAACCTTTTTTTTTTTCAATCACGTGAGTTGGATATAACGATGCCTTAAAAACCGTCATAAATGAATCTATGTATTTGAGCACAGACATACGTTTTGTATGAGTGAATCGTTAAGAAGTAACGGAAATGATCAGCTAAGTCGCAGACGTATATTTCAAATTAAATTTGCTTTATCAACACAAGTTCGCCTCCCTAAAAAAAAACCTACATATTATATTCACGTCATAGTAACTTTAGAAATAAACTTAACTACTTAACAGATTTTAAATGTACTATAAAACATAGTACGAAACAACCATTTTTCAGTCAACGGAACATCGGACTAAGTCGTCAACGCATTGTTTTGAAACCAAATTTGTATTATAAAAAAAAAATATGGGCCATTATTTCGGCTGAAAATTATTTACCTAGAGGATGAAATTTCATTACATACATTTACATTACAATAACTTTCAAAATAACTGTAACCACTACACGCGTCCTAATATTGTACACAACAAATATCTTTCAGTCAACTGGAACTTCAGACCACACTCCCTTCTCTGTTATTCGATACACACTTCACTCATTCCACCTCAGTAGTCAACCAGAGGCCTCGCTGCAAAAGACCGTGACGAGGAACGTGATGGCGAGTGGGAATGGGAACGCCTGGAAAACAAATATAAATTTTATGTGAGATTAGGTCAGGAAACGTTACGCACATAAATCAGTAATATTTTTTGTACATCCTTGAACTACAAGATTATCCTCAATTGTTTCAAGATTTTGAGTCATTTTGCATCTAGGGCCCTGCACACTGAAGAGCTTCTGTTCAAAGTTGTTTTTCACACTTCGTAATAACGAATTACATTCAATCCTTTTTTATATTTGTCTGGTGAGACCAAGGAAGTCTGGGAATTGATAATTACGACGACGGTCTCCCGATTCTTTCAAGGGATCTCTGAACTACCACGAAAAAGTGCTAGCACTCAAGTTCCCTCGTTTGGTCTACTTGAGACAATAAATCTGATATCCTCACAGTAAATCAGATCTGTTAATTCGAAATAGCACATTATTTTCAAGTTGTAAGTTGGACAAGAATACCCTCAAGTACTGAGCAACAATTTTCTACAATGCCAAATTTGTAACACAGACAATGGCAACAAGATCACCAATTTATTTTTAAACCTACTGTACCTAATGCAGAGGTAAAATCTGGCTGAAAGTAACAATATCAATATCTGACACTTGTTTGTTTACCATTAAGTTGTTAATACCTTGTCGTAATATATATATATATATATATAAAACTTTGGTAAACTTCATTTTTATATGGGCCAGTCTAGTAGCTTTGGACTTCGGCGCGTCACGATTCGCCCTTTATCCATTAAAATCCACACCCAAGCCCCTGCAGGGGCTCGAACCCGGGACCTTCGAGTCGTAGGCCTACCGCCGTAGACCGCACGACTACCCGGCCGGCAATAGTCACACCGGTAAAAAGGCCTCTACCTTTTTACTTATTCTCTTCCAAGAAACTTTCGAATGTTCTCTAAGACATTCACTATCTCATCGATATATTAAAAAAAAAAAAACTTTGTTTTCTGTATCAATAATAGCTGTTCCCATCAGTAAATCATTTTCTTATTTATTTTTTCAATAAATAAATAAAAAGTACTCAAATATTGTCAATCACCATCACTCAACTCCGCAAATTTCAGTTCTACTTGAAATTTAACCTTAATCATTGTAAGTTTGTTCCATCCATTAAGCTAAAATGAGCTTCGAACTTGCCAAAATCTTGAAACAGACAACTGAATTCATTCTGAAGTAAGAGATGAATTTCGTGAACGAACTTTTTTGAGAGGCTTCCTCTTCTACAAGTTGGAAAATACCTTTTGGATTTAACTGCATATTTTCAATAAGCGAAGTTTGTTCTCAAATGCTTTGCCTAATGCACTACTTTCCTTCTCTTTCTTTTCTTACTTTGTACATTTGGTTGTAGTACAGTACACGATAAACAGTTAAATCATCACTGAATTCCTTTTAGCAAAGAGCCACACATACAGTATTGATGGGCCGTGGATAGTTTATAGCTAACTAAACTGAATCTACATAGCTTGCCAATCAAAATCTCAGGTACACAAAAGTTGTACTGGACTTTTCACACGAAGGTAGTTATTATCTAAACGGAGTCATTTCCGATCTGGCAGGAAGTAAGTTGAAAATTCCCTAGTTGAAAGTTGAAATTCGCCCTCCTGAAACTTAGTTTCTAGCAATTTACTACTTTTCACAGGTTAATCCATGCTTTACAGACGCAATAATCACAGGATCAAAAAAGAAAATCTCTGTTTTGTAAGGAACTAAAAAACTGATTAAGTTATAAATCAAAATGCATGACAAAGTCAATGTTTATCTGAGTAATAGTTGCATTATACCTTTTTTTTTAATCTAGTTTCAAAATCCTCGACCTTTTCACGATAAAGATTTAAATGCTGAGAGACTAAGAAGGCCAGATTATAGAGGAAATACTCTTATTGTTTTACGCTGTATTTCGTTTACTTCTTTCAGTATACTTATTTCCTTGCAGAAAGCATTTTAATACAAGACTTGGAGGCTCGAAACTTTTACGACGGAACTGAACATAGTACATTTCTGATCTAAAAATCGCTTCGCTGATCTTATCATCAGTTCCTTTAGGGCTAGTCTTTATTGACCATGAAGAGGGTCACAGCAAAATGTTCTCTGTTCGACAAGAAATTATACAAGGTAATCAAAAAAGTTTTGCCGCTTTTGCCGTCCCATTAATCATGCGCTCACAGAGAGAAAACAAAATTACGCACGTGCCTGCCAAGCGATCGGGAGTTAATCTGACCATCGACCTTCAGTAATACAGGCACGGTGCTCACACACAGCAGTCATAGCTCGTCGAGTGTAAAAGAGAAATTGAGATATCCAAACAGCTTGTTCATTTGTGTTTGTTGTATGACTTGAAAGTGGGCCTGTCAGCTGCCGCATCAAGTCGCCGCATATGCCAGGCATTTTGAGAGAATGCCGTGAACGAACGCACCGGTAGTCATTGGTTCCAGAAATTCCGTTCGGGAGATGCGAGCCTTGTGGATGCACCTCACAGTGGACGACCACATGTGTTGGATGACGAGGCACTGAAAGCAGCCATCGAGGACGACAGTGGTCTAACGTGTGATAAACTTGCAGAAAGGTTCCATGTCACCTGCATGGGATAGGGAAGTCATACAGGTTAAGCAAGTGGGTACCCCACACATTGTCGGCAGCCAACAAGGAACGAGTGACAGCCTGTATGTCCTTGCTCACTCGGCACCTGAACACACCCATATTTGATCGCTTGGTCACTGGTGACAGAAAGTGCGTCCTTTATGACACTCCCAAGCGTACCAGACATTGATTGTCGAGACGTGACCCTGTTAATCACACCTCAAGACCACCTCGGAAGGTTATGCTCTCTGTATGGTGGACTTGTCCCAAGTGGTGCATTACGAGATCCTTCCACCTGGTCAGACCATCACTGCTAACTACTAACAGCAGTTGCAAAGGGTGCACCGTGCATTGCGGCAGAAGGAGCCGGCACTGGTGAATCGCAAGGGTGTGCTGTTCCTCCACGACACTGCCAAGCCACATGTGGCAAGGAGGACCCGGGAGACCCTTCAGCAACTTGGATGGGAGACACTGGACCTTGCGCCAACAGATTACCTCCTGTTTCATTCCTTCACCAACCACCTTCCTGGAAGATCCTTCGCCAATGAGGGAGATCTGCGGAACGCACTCACGGACTTCTTTGCCTCGAAGACCGCCGACTTTTATCACCAGGGTATTGCAGGAACGTTGGCCAAAGGTGTTGGATGCTGATCGAGCTTACTTCGAAACCTAAAGGTACGTACCGTCCACTGTATTGCTCTTTGATTATCACTGCTCTAGAACAGCAAAAACGTTTTGGTTACCTTGTACATGACCGTCTACCTAAAGTTAAATTAACACAATGCCTTTACTACTGATGATTTTATCAATAAACAAAATATTGTACATAGTTTACCTGTAACGTGATTTTTGCTGAGGACTTGTACTACGACTATGGTCATCGCGACTATAATTCCTTCCACTGTTTCTACTGCGTTTATGGTCTTGACTATCAGTTCTATAATCCAAACTACTGCTATCACTTCTGTCACTTCTGTAATTCTGACTCCGACTATCACTTCTGTAACTCCGCGATTCACTCCTGTAGTCCTGATTACGAACGTCACTTCTGTAGTCTTGACTACGAGTATCACTTCTGTAATCCTGATTGCGAGAATCATTTCTGTAGTCTTGGCTGCGAGAATCACTTCTGTAATCCTGATTGCGAGAATCACTTCTGTAATCTTGACTGCGAGAATCATTTCTGTAGTCTTGATTACGTGTGTCACTTCTGTAATCTTGACCGCGAGAGTCACTTCTGTAGTCTTGACTGCGAGAATCGCTTTTGTAATCTTGGCTGCGAGAATCGCTTCTGTAATCTTGTTTCCTACTTTCACTTCTGTAATCCTGGGTACTGTCAGTCTTATTATCACGACTACGATTGTCACTCTTATAATCTTGGTTTTGGCTGTCATTCGCATAAGATAAACTTCGACTTCCACTCTTCAAGGGTTGACTTCGATTTTCAGCTCTATTCTCCTGGACACGAGTATCGCGCTTCGGTTCAGGATTCCTGCTATTTCGATGATCCTGACTATCGCTATCGTTTCTGTCTCTGAAAAATACAAATATTGTTGTTGTAAATAATAGCAATGTAGCTTTACGAGCACTTTAATTACTTTCAAATTACACCACAGAAACTACAAAGTAACAAATTAAGAAAGTTTTAATTTGTTTGTCAATACGCATTTTTTTAAATCAATCTTTCTAGTAACCGAATACATTAAAATAAACTGATAAGGAAGCGAATCTTTTCACTCGGAGGTCGAATAGGGATTATATGATTTAATTAGTTTTTCTTTCTGTAACATTTTATTTGGTTCGGTTGTAGGTAGAAACTTATGTTTCTTCGGTCGCCTTTAACCAACTAGATATCTATCGCAGGACAGAACGTATTACGAAATAAAAGAAAACATTAGCGAAAAAATTCTCATCTCTATAGGTCTATACAAGCATTTTTTTAGTCAGTAATTCATAGGTGAAGTAATATAAAATAAAAAAAAATAATAAACTTTTTTAAAGACAAACTTTACTCAAAGAATTCGTACTAAAAAGTAAAAATTAGTTTTGTTTATGAATGACTAACAAGAAAAGCATGAGGCGCGCCAATTCCAATAAATTATAAAGTGCCTGTATATGAAAACGTGTCCCATGCTTTTCTTTTTATTCATACATAAACAAAATTATTTTTTTACTTTTTAACACGAATTGTTTATGAAAAGTATGTCTTTAAAAAGATTTTTCTTTTTCGAGTTATTTCGGTGTTTGGTTACATTTTCACAAGCTAAACGTTTTGTGACCCAAATCCTAAAGTGTACTGCAACCAGTGAAACCCAGGATAGTTGAAGGCTAGTATTTATTTTAGGATAAAGTAGTCCATATTACAGAAAAAATTGTCACCCGACTTACGTCGCTGTGCAAAATTTCATCATTCTACAACGCCCGGAAATCACGAACCATTGTGAACTAAAGAAAAGAATGTAAATAATTAAAAAAAAAAACTAGTTGTATAAAGCAATTTATGTAGCCTGGACTGTAGTAGCCACCCATACGCGGAGGTTTTCACCTTGAACAAGGTTATAAAAACTGTTTTCCACAACTCCTCTTTTACCATACTCTTACATCTATCAATTACTGACTGAAAAAGCGTTTGTATAGAAACGCCAAAATATTTTTGTCTATTGTATGCGGAGAACGTTGGCTGTCTAAAAGCACATGAACCAAGTTTTCCTCATTATAAAACAAACTCTGTACGTCCATCCGCCTTCAGAATACACATCTTTAATTTATGAAAACCACTGTTATTACGAACATTTATGGCAAATAAAGATAATGTATCGTATGAATTGTCAACTGAGAACTCCATGCAAAAAAGCAACAAAATTTGCGTTTTTGTAAATTACATTTTTATACAAAAGAACTGTTACATTATATACATCATATTACATGAACAGCATTGTACTGTGGAAGCCTAATGGGGTACAATTTACACGCCACTGGCAACATACCTTACGAAGGGCAAGTAATACTAAATGCTTACTGCTTCTAAGTTTACTAAGGAAATTATATGCTGATAAATATATATTTACTTATCGGTAAATCATATTAGAAAAAAAAAATCACGTACCCTGCTACTGACATGTAAGAACATTAGCGATACTAAAATAAGATCTTGTAAGACTCGCTACTTTACTAAAAGTATTTGTCGTAACTGAAATATTTTGGGTGATAAAGATCTTTAACGAAAGATGTACGGGAAATTAGTTAATTTTGTTAGTATTCAGTATGCAAGGAAAAATAGTACTTGAATGATGAAAATCTTGGATCCAAAATGGCGGAAGTAAGAAATCTATTTTCCATATCGTTTGAGCTAGAGACACGAAATTTGACAAAGGTGTATTGTCACTAGTAGATCAAGAAAATATTACGAAATGTTGAAAAAGTCGCCATTTTGGATTCAAAATGGCCGCCGAACCCATTGTTGTATAGAATACACAGCCTAAAGCCTGCAGCTAGAAATATCAAATTTGGTAACACTATACATTATCATTTATATGTTACTAAAATATTACATGATGTATCCAAAGACGCCATCTTGGATCCAAAATGGCGGACATAAAAAACATTTTCCACACCGTTTGAGCTAGAGATCTGAAATTTGGCATAAAGGTGCATTATGACGAGCAGTTTAGGGAAATATTACAACATTTGGGAAAAGTCGCCATCTTGGATCCGAAGGTGTACCATCACAAGTAGGTCACGACAATATAAGAAAACTTTCAAAAAGTCGTCAACTTGGATCCAAAATGGCCGCCCCAAAAACCCAATTTCCAAATCATTGAAGGTATGTAGAGAAACGAAATTTTCATTGAAGGTGTATGACCAAGAGTAGGTTACAATAAATGGGGCAAACCTTCCTTTTGGGGGCACACCCCCCATGGGTACAGATGGATACCATGGTGGTGTAGTGCTGCAGTGAGATATTGGTTAAGATAAAAGAAGCGCATCCTCTCAAAAGCACTGAAGTTGGGGGCGAACCCCCTACGGGGGTCTGGATGCAGCGCTCGCAGCGAAGTAAAGCGAATATATATATATATATATATATATATATATATATATATATATATATGTCTTATGATTTATCGTTGAACATCTCTTGATGAATAATCTACAACACAATAAATAGTTTCTCGATAGCTCTCATATAAGGCGATATTTGATTTTTTGTAAAAAAAAAAACTTCGAGATCTACCTCTGCCTGTAGGCCTACCGAAAGGGATTTTTTTTTTAAAATTTCAACCCCCTCCCCCGACAACCCCCTTGGGCCAATTTTGCTCATTAACGAACTTAACCGAGCTATTAAGCATAGAAACAACATATTAAAATTTAGTTCAAATATCTTCAAAATTATGGCCGCTAGCGTGAATATATATATAAATGTATATTTTCAAATTTTCAACCCCCTCTCCCGACCACCCCCTTGGGCCGATTTTGCTCATTAACGAACTTAGCCGAGCTACTAAGCCTAGAAACAACATATTAAAATTTGGTTCAAATATCTTCAAAATTATGGCCGCTAGCGTGTTAATATATAAATACATAGATATTGTACCGATCTCAATAGGTAGATTTTTCTTCGAGATCTACCTAAAAAAAGTGCGTAACGGAAGTTCTTAACAAATTTCGAACAAACGAAAGTTGCATAACGATGTCAACTTCATGATCTAAATCAGTATCGCTTGGTTCACAAATAAAATGATCCTAGTTCGAAGACTGGCAGGGGCATAGATATTATTACAAGTTTCTGTGTAAAATGGTTTTAGTGTTGTACCTGGAAACATTAAAAATAAATAAAATATGCATTCCCATATTATAAAAACAGCATCGAAAAAATTTATACAAAATACGACTCGAACTGAAGAAGTGAAAGGTATCAGAAGTTGGAAACGGGGTGAAAGGAAAGGAAGATAGGCAGAACAACTGAGACCTTGGTCACAATTCAGTTTGATGTCAAAAGTCTGTACCTGCTGTGAGTAACTTTATTTACACGCTTTCATAACTAATTCCACTATTGTATACCAGTCAATTAGCAACCCCATAACTTGCAACGAAGTGAAGGCATACGATTTGAATTAAATTTAATGTTTAAGGCCTTAGGCAAGTTAGGCTCAGGCCGGATGGATGATGATTGGTGGAATTAAGACTGTGGAAGGAAACGAGAGAACCCCGAGAAAACCGACGCGCACAGTGTCTGTCCACCACAAAGCCCACATGGCACGAAAAGAAACCACAGGACGAAGATATAATTTTTGCTTTTACGCAGTTTCTATGATATACAATGTTCAATTATGTTAAATTGAAATTTAATAACTTACCGGTACCGGCTACTCGTGTAAGAATGTCCCTTCTCCTGGCTACGTTCGTGTGTACTTGGCTGAGACGATTTTCTCGCTGTATGTACTCGTCCTCCTTTCTGTCCTTTAGATGAATGTGTTGGTGAACGAATGGGGGAGGCTGAACGTGTGGGTGACAACGATCGTGACCTTGACCTCGACTGAGAATTCGTAGGTGAATTGGATCTTGAGCGAGATGGAGTCCCTGTAGCAGAATGCGGGGACTGTGAGGGCGACGCAGACGCTGACCTTGAACCATCACTCTCTCCTTCACCCGCAACGGAAGTCTCTTGTTCCTGCATTCGATGACGACGTTCTCGCTCCCTGAAACAATACAATCATACTGTCAACAGTAATATACAATCTTATTAAGGTTAACGTAAAGCAAAGCTCTCCAACAACAGATGGCAGCACTATCTTCGTATATGTCTAACGTATTTTTATCGTTGAACGAAATTTCAATGCTGCTCCTACAAATTCAAGAGTTCTTTTTCTTTTCTGGTTTATATGGCATTTGAGATTGATTATGATCTCATTTAGCCAGTAAAATTGTCTTCTGGATCATTTTTCTTCTTGACTTGTCTTATGCAGAGTATTTGTGTTGTTCCTTTTGCCGCTGGTCCGATTTACCCGGATTTACTCTTATATTCAATCCAAATTGGTAGTTATATTACAATGTTCAAGAGTTCAATCCATGCCGATTTTTTATTTTCTTTCTTGTTCATTGTTGAAAGAGCTTCACTGTTATAGGTTTGGATATCCATAACAACAATGAAGCGATTTCAACAATGAACAAGAAAATAAAAAATAGGCACGGATAGAACTCTTGAATTGGTTATGAACTTTCTTCCCTGAAAATCTTAACTCTCTAGGCTTGAATTTGTAGAAGCAGCATTGAAATTTCGTGCAACGATAAAAATACATTAGGCATATACGGAGAGTGTGCTGCCATCTTTTGTTGGAGATCTTTGTTTTATATTAACCTTAACACAAACTCACATTTTTGGGATCATTAAAAACTTTTTTGTCTCAAGATAGGTGCCTTAAAATTTTGCTGTTCATTTAGAAATGACCTCAGGTTTGGTCTATCACGTAAAATTTGGAGAAAAATTAATTTAAATTTATTTATTCAAAGCTCGATCCTTTTAATTACTTTATATTTCTGTGAAACCAAAATAGAATTTTTTAAAAAAAATAACTGCTTTCGAACTACTTTTCGATGCTGATTTCAAACATAACCTTAGATTATTCCTATCATATGAGCTTTTAGAAACAAGAGTTGTTTTTTTTTCGGGGGTAAAAGCATAAAAATGACTTTTATTTTTATACGCAGTGTGATGAAGCAAAATCATCAGATTTAATGTATTTCTCAAGTACACATTTACAAGTACTTAACATATTACACTTTGAAACGACACATCAGCAAAGGAATCAACTAAGGCTAATTACAGAAAGACATTTAGCATACCTTCGCCTCAGTTTTATGGCCATTTCCCTCAGTTCTTCCTCTCTATCCTGACGTTCCTGCTCTTGCTTTTCGAGCTTCATCTTCTCAGCCTTTTTGTCAGCTTTATCTAAAATTTCAAGACATTCTTATTAACTCTTACATTACAAGCAAGGACCACATGTTTATAGCTGCTCCTTAAGCATACGTCTTCCATTCCAATAATTATTTACTTCTGTTGCAGCTGTAATATAGCATGGACAAAAAAAAATTCTCGCTGTTACATACAAGTACTGACATGATTTTCCGGCGTTGGAAAGAACAGTTCATGAAAGCCCAAACTGTAGTTTCCTTCACAGATTTTAAACAATAAGAATGTTTCCTTTAAAGTTCCAAAGCCCTCCCTCGAGTTATATTCAAGGGAGGGGGAAAAGCATTGATATAGACTGGAAATTATGATAAAAGGCGAAGTGTTTCCAGTTCACTGATAGCCGCCGAAAGAGCCACGTATCTGTACTATATGGGATGCCGAAAGATTGTGTAATAGTGGTAAAAATGTACAAGAATCTAGCAACACTTCGTTAAATGTAACATTGGAAACTTGTATTCACAAGTTCTGTTACTTTAAGAACGAGTAACAGTGACAAGAAAACGAGATGCCTAACTGAAAAGTCATATGACCCGTATTCGCTCTTGGGTTTCTGAAAAGAAAGACCGAAACCCAGTGCCTGTGATTTAGTGACTGACTTCGGATTAACTGAGGAGCCGGTTTAGTTTTAAACTCTGATCACGTCGGCAAACCTGATTGAGAGACTGGCTGGGTTCAAAACTGACGGAAGTACTTGCTAGCCATGGGACATCAGCCAACAAAGACTGACTCAGGCACTTAGTACCAGCACATTCCATAACTATAAATTTAACCAACGACTGGACATGGATTCACTAATCCCTAGAATCACATTTCTTTATCAATGCACTAGATGAAACAGTTCTGTATGGTTAATTGATTTCCTTTACTCTTGCGGAGGCATGTCAATTGTCAAATCCATCGGTTCTCCTTGTCTAGGTGACCTGTGGGTAATGTATCTGCTCCCGGACAGATTATCAATTATCGTACTATAAAATGTGTGTGTTAGGAAGCGAAGATGAGTCACCTAGAGCCAAAACACTGAATCAGTCTGTAGAAGCAAGACTCAACTGTAGTCAAAGTTCGAGCTGATGGAACAGGTTTAGATGGTGTCCCATCATCATCCCTATCAACATTAGAATCGTCCCGAGAATGATGTCCTGCTCCCTAACGTATGAGCACTTACCTTCTTCACCAACTCCCGCTGAAAGCAAATGGAATCACGTCCCATGGATTCCCTTAACGGTCCATTAGAGAATGTTATGCCAAGTACAAAGATAGCATGCAATGGTCTGCTAGGAACCAATAGATATCTATGATCTGGAGCGGGTCTTCAGTGTTGCAATGCAGATTCCGGGACAGGTTCCTCTACTGATGAAGATAAAGCTATCATCTGTGCGAAACGCACGTGCCGTGAACTGCGCATGGGGGATGTGGAGGTAGCGTTCCATATATTTCGACCTACGGCACGATCTGAGGTGGGGTGGTCAGTCCCATGCTCGACCACCTTTACCTTTCCAAGGTGCCCAGAAATACCAAGGACACTGTGGTACTCAATTTAATAAGAGGCTGAGTACACCTCAGAGCGCCAGGCATGGGAGAACTGTGAGGAAAGTCTCCAGTGTTTTTTCATCGATACAGGTATTTATTCTATTTTTATTTCTTTATATTTTATTAAAATTTAATTGGCTGAGGTACCATGCCGGCATTCGCCAGGTGGAATTGAGGAAAATCCTGTCAGGATGGCGAGCAGCGGAGCTCGATCCTGCGTGCTTTGCTTCCCCATTGCATATCCGACGTCCGAGAACTTGACTACGATGACTGGGTAATTCTTATCTTGTGAAAGTGTTTATAAATCGACTGGGTTAGGACGCATCCTCAGGCAGCATCGTCATCTTTCTTTTAGGTCTGGAAGCTGTTATTAAGAGGAGGAAGCCACATGCGTAATCTGCACTGTTAAGACCTGAAATAAGAATTGCTCGTTGACTATGACGACCTTCTACCCATCTTTAAGACAAGGACGACAAAACAGACAAGCCTGCTGAAGAAATTTAGTTTCCGTTTTAAGTAAATATTAAGGAAGTAGCTGGATAAGCTTACAGATAATATGACTTGCAAATTGTTCCACTCCTACTGTAACCATGCTACTTTCCTACTGTAGCTAAGGCTTTTGCAAATAGTTGAAGTCAACACGAACTCTTCTGGAATTGCAAAACATGTTTATCACACACAAGGAGATTTTAGAATATTCAATGGCTATCAATGCTTTCCTGTTTCATGGTAAGTCCAAGGAGGACTGAAAAGTAAATAAATAAATACAACAGTTCCATGTTAACTGGTATGTTGAGGTAAAATCTGACATCGATCTACATTAATTTCAAAATTTTTCAGTAGTGAGAAGATGTCTTTCTCTGCAACCTCAGTTGTAAGCGAGACCTCGAAGCGTGCAGTACAGATTGGTTACTTACTGTCCTTTTTCTTTGGGGAGGGAGTAATGTTATTTATTTTGACCCTGGCATGCCGTATGTCTAGTCTTTTTTTTATCTTGCTTGTATTTAGGTGCTTGGTCCTGTTCTGCTCATTTAGCTATATTGATGGTTACATTTGTGCAATATTGCCAGAAATTACTTGTGTGCCAGACAATTCTTTCCAATTTAGTAATGCCGCGACACGACTTTCACGAAACCAGAACATATTTTGAGTGATTTAAATTTACATTGCGGTACATAAATAGCTCTGAATTTCTTGTACACTAAATTAAAGAATAGTTTTGACAGAATTCACTGCAACAGAAGTAACAATTGAAATAAGGTACGTCAAAAAGCCTAACATCGAACTTGTTACTGTTTCAAGCATAGTATATATATATATATACAGGGATTGGACAAAAAATCTAAAAACACGTCATACAGGACACGTAAGTGTGGCCCGCCACTGTACACCACGTGTTGCGGTTGCCGATCGTGTTTTGTTTTCAATGTGTCATGTGGACCTTCCTCTTCCGTCAGCAGTACCCAGTTCACCTGTGAGTGTCGTGGTGTGCAAGTGGTGCGGTTAAATGGACGACCTGACAGACTTCCAAAGAGGCATGATCGTTGGTGCCCGTCTGGTTGGAGCTTCAGTGACAACAGTGGCGACCATTGTGGGGGTATCGACAGGCACTGTGTCCAATGTCACGAGGGCATACACAATGTATGGGCAAACAACGTCTGCAAAGCACAACAGTGGTCGAAAGACAATCCTGTCCGATAGGGACAGGAGGGCATTAAAACGGATTGTAGCAGCTAAAAAGCAGACCACTGCAATGAAAATTACGTCTGAACTCAATTCCGGCCTACAGAACCCGGTTTCATCAAAAACAGTGCGACGGGAACTTCATAAAATGAAAATTCATGGCAGGGCCGCGATCGCCAAGATAAAATTAAGATAAAATTAATTTTATGGGCGGTAACAGCACTATGGCTTACGCCCGTCCCGATACGGGGGAAGCCCCTTATCTTGGTCATATCAAAATTTAGCTGTTAATTAAAATAATATAAAAAGATAAAAGATGAAGATGTAGAAGGTCTTCACTATCAGCCAACTGGTGTAAATGGCCAGTATAACAAGAAAGCCTGTAAATGGCCCTTCACAAGGTAAAACAAAAAGACATTATAAAAGTTAACAGCTAAGGGGCATAATCATATAAAATAAACGGTAATCATAAAAGTCTCTGCGAAAACAAGTAAAATATTACCGTTTAAGTTTAGGTTTATACCTAGGTTTACCTTTCCTGCCCACGAGATTAAAATCTATATCCATTAAGTGGTCCTGAATCATGTCTGAAGCCAAAGATGAACTTGGTTCATCGACAGTATGTGCAAACTCTTCCTGAGCTAACTGAGCAGACAGAACGTTCGTCAGAGTCTTTATGCTTGTAGTGAGAGGCGAAGTTCGAACTAACTTCGAGACTTTATACGGACTATAAGTAGTCTTAGCCCGTGGAGTTCTAGAGCTCTGCACAGGTGTTTTTT
>JAGDQP010027086.1:1665-25318 GCA_022664845.1 Lepisma saccharinum
TATGCACATTACCCGTATGGATATCTACCTTAAAGTAAACAGGAAAGATATATAAATACAATCAAGGGCAAAAAATGTGCACACCAAAACCATATATCTCTAATGAATTATAAGATTCTAAGAAACATCACATACTTTAAAAAAATAACTATAGAATAACCACAGCGTATCTTACCATAACCTCTTACTAAAATTAACCGCGGATGTTATGAGGATAATCTAACTCATCTCAGAATGGCACCAAAAACTTCAAGAAGTTACTCAATAAATCAATTTCAAGATCAAGAAAACTCATCACCTTTACCGCATTCTCTTAATCCCAAATTCCAAAACACATTTTGAATTCCTAATTCTAATATCAACAGGCCCAGAGAAATTGCTAAATATAAGTATACAGAATACCTTACGAACTACATGGAGAAGGTTCCTTTGGTGCTTGTTGTGGGGCCCTGCTTCGGGGTCCATTTGTTTCAAACAAAATCAAACTTAATCCAAACCCAAATAATACATATCGAACACGAAAGTAGCCCATATGTCGAGAAGTATCCTGGACTGACCTACGGACAGTTTAGATATTTACTTTATTAATGAATATTGATTTTGTCTATAAAATAGGAAAGATTAATATGTATTATGGAATATCTTCATCATGTCTTGCGTTCTGACGACAGCCGGAGTTTGTTCATGACACGTTAAGACCTCTCCATCCATCTCTTTCTCTCGTGCTCCCTTTCTGCCTCATCAGACGATTTATCTTTCTCAATCCCGTACTTTAAAACAGTTGGATTTCCCTTCTTCCTTCAACTGTATCGTCGGTTGCAGCAGTAAACAATTCCTACGTGTCCTAACTAGCTTTTATTCACTTCTTTGTTAAGTGTAGAACTGTTAGTATTATTTTTCTCTAGTACTATACTAACCATGCTGCTAGTACCCACTATACGATCTTTCATATTAGTGGATTCAATTTTATATTTTGTACTACCAGGTTGCTCAGGTGTATCTATTATACCACTAGTTAATAATCTTTGTATTTTTTCTCTTTTAAAGTTTTTCTTCCCACTAGTTTAGTAGCTTTCCCCTATAAAATTCTGATTGTCTTTCCCAGTTTTCTCGTTTATTCACATTTCTAAAAAAAAATAGTTCTTACACAATTGATCGTTTTCTTCTGTTTTTTGTTTAACGTTCTTACCAATATAAATTTCTTACACTTTGCCAATCGCTTATCGTAAAAACTGACGAAACATCTCTACATATTTTGTTATTAGAGATCAAATATTAGAATAGTGGAAGTCCCGCTGGTTTATTTTTTTTTATCTTTTCTTAACTAAAGTAAGAAAACAAGCGATCTTTCGTCATTACAAAGCTTGACCATAGGTATTACAAGAACAGAAAATTAGAGACACACTGAGGTGGTGAGTGTGAATCATCCATGTGTGCAACTAGATGTAACTACTAGCAGAAAGTCAAAGAAGAATATTGCTCTATGTCAATTTAAATTGGGTGAAAGTAAACAAAATGTTCGCGAAATTACAGAAAAATGTTGGTGACAGCTCTATTAGACAGAGTTCGTGCTATGAGTTGTACAGAAAATTTCCTAGTGGATATCGTGACCTGTCAGAAGTTGACAGAAAAAATATATGCTCTAATGATGATAATGTGTCACTGGAACAGTTATTAAAGATCTGATAATACGTAACTTGGATCAGCTGGTAGTAGATAAGAAAAAATATCATATAATCATAAATAATCGTCTCCATACTATCGGAAATAGCTGTAAACTATAGGAATGTGTACCTCATATATTGTCCCAGTAGCTGCACGTTGCTTTGGAAACGTAACTGAAACTGCACGCATTTGGTTGAATGATCCCGCACTATCCATTATACAGTATTCATCGCACATTGGGTATTCTGATTTTCATTTATATTGATCTCTTTCTCTTCAACCTCGTTACTGGGAAGAACTTTGAAAAAGATAAAAAAAAATCATCTGAAGTGATTTCCGTGTGACTTCTTGCTTGTCACCTACCAGACCTCTTGCTTGACACCTACCGGGCCGCCGTAGTTCAGTGGTAGAGTACTGGCGTACACTTCTGAAGGTAGGGGGGTCGATTCCAGTGGACGACCATCCTGATTGACATTTTCCCGGTTTTTTTCTTAGTTATACCAGGCAAATGCTAGAATGGCACCTTCCCGAATCCTTTCCCCTCCCTTAATCCGGCCTGAGCCTCAGATACCTAAAGGCCTTAAATAAAATAAAATTCATAATTCAAACCTACCCGAATTTTACCGCAATAACATCCACAAGCTTCTACAACTATTGAAGGTTATCATGGCAGCATTAGTGAGGAATATGTGAATAATTAGTTGCACTCAGTGGCGCCAACTTTTCTAAAATATTGGGTGAGCTGAAAGATTTTGTTATAATTTAACCCCCCTACCCGCCTTCCGAAAAAGCTGTACCCCTTCCTTACATAATCATATTAATTTTCATAATATCATAATGTGGCTATACAACTGATCATATGATCCACTTAAAGAATTTTCTTTCAATATGTCGCTGAAGTTTATCTTCACATTGGCTGTTCAGAAGCTAGTAGAAAAAAAATATTTGTTTCGTCGCTATGTATCCGGATTTCCAGTCCCTGCTTTGATAAGTGTAACAAGATTAAAACAATTTATATGACACATCGCTCGCTGAATACCACCTGTGTTTTTGCGATTCAGCACGGGACAGGCAAGTAATTTCGTAGGATACTGGTGTGCTAGTGCACATCCTTTAAGAATCATTCTTATGATAAGTTTAGTCAATGTTAGACAGGTGCCGCACAAGGTTTCTCGGCGAACCTACATTGCGTAGCCCGTTACAAGTACTTGTTTAAGTTATAAATTTGGTTTGGAACCCTTTCAAAAATCGAAATTAATATATATATATATATATATATATATATATATTAGTATTTTTCTTTACGTTTAAATGTGTTTTATGTCGGTTTAACTTATCCTTTTAGAGGAGTTTTCTTTAACTTTCAGTGCGTTTATATTCTCAAAATCAAGGAAGGGGCAATTGCCCTCAGTTCCTATAAATGATGTCTCTGCATCGAGTTTAATGAAGCATTTTGAAAGTAAGTTCAACTGAGGGACATGCTTTGGGGTTCGTATTCACCCCTAGCAGCAAAGGATATTTAACAAAAATCGGCCTAAAACTGTGCAACCTTTAATGATTTTGGACGATAATGGCCCGATGTTCTGTGCTGCTAGGGACGTATGGTGCGTAGTAAACTGTCTCTATCACAAAGGGATCACACAGAGGACTTCGCTCACCAGAGGTGAGCGCTCTAGCACTGAGCAAACGCAGTCCTACTTATTTATGATTAATATGTCAGTAATGGTTCAGTGTTGTATTCTTGCTACTCTGGAGGATCATATCCGTTCTCTGTCACACCAGAATGTACCACTGTTCTGACGCAGAAAATCATAAGAAAATAATTAAACATTCTGCTTTGTCCTCTGAGTCATCGGGGCACCTAGTCAGGTCAGGTACCTCTTATAATGAAAAATTGGATTTAGACAATTATAGAATTTTTTTAGTGAATTTTAAGATCACATGAGCTTCGAACATTGTTACCAAGGAAAACAAATGAACTTCAGATATTAATCTATGGCTCGTAATTTGATAAAGTTAAATGTACGATACGAGGAACTCTAATATTTTACTTCATGGTAATTTGTGATGCAGAAATCAATTCAAAAGTATTTATGTAATATGTGTAAGATACATATAAGATGTGAGAATGATCTGTCAGATGAAGAAATAAATATGTATTTACAAAATGCTATATGGAATTGGTTGCGAAGGTAAACATCGGCAATTATTTCTGGTCATTTCCAATCTTAATTTGCTTAATGACTATGTTGGTCATTGATTTTAATGTGTATTCAATAAAGCATTTGATTTGTTACTTTCGAAATATGATGGATAGTTATTACTGCTTACACTAGTTTAATTCAGGAACTCAAATTTAGGATTTCGATCGACAGAATGTTTCGTATAGTAAATCCATACAAATTCACTAACCAAAGTGAACCTACATATGGTTACTCAATTAAGAATAATTAGATTTGATTGAAAAGATCATACTTATTTCAAGCAGACAGCAAGAAGTGCGATTAATTATAGATGATATGACAATACAATATTTCGCGAATGATAAACAGTCATCTTTGGAGTAACTTTATATTAGTGTTGTTTGCGTTAGAAGTGATTAGTATAAAAGTATTGAGAGATGGCTTCTAACAGTATTCTGTTTTTTATTTCTTTTTTTTCCGAACAAGGACGAAGTAGAAATATATTTATCAAGATTCAGATTCCATTGCAACATTTTGAATTTGAATAATACTAAAGCCTCGCACTTACTCCTTTCATCACTTGATGGAGATGCATTCGAAAAGTTGCAAAGATTTCACTTTCATACGATGTCTCAACAACTTGGTCAACCCTTGGATCATTTTTAAATGAACCACTAGTGGACCAATTAAGTTTTGGTGTAAACGACACGGGCTTAAGAAAGAGTAAACTAAACTCTCTACTGACACAATCACTTTTGATGAAGCGGCTAAAATAGCATTACATCATGAAATGGTAGAGCGTGATAGTTTAGAACTCACATCCAGAAAAAAAAACTATGTTCAACACTGGTCCATCAGTGAATGTAAATCACAATAAACGAAAATCCTATTCATCAGAAAATCAACAATCAGACCAATCCTGGATAAATAAATGCAAATTCTATTCAGAAACGCAAAAATTGTCTAACGTATAACAAGAAATGCAAAGTGTGTTCAAAAATTGGGCATTATCAAATTTGCTGCCAGCAACATACATGTCAGCAAAATGCATCTAAATATCAAAATTTGCCAAACCACACCAAAGAAATCAGATATAGAACAGGATATAGGATACAACATATGAGTATTGATGATATTTGGATTGGGTCCATTGAGCCAACAGTTGTGTCAAGGGAATTACTACTATTCTCATTACGTTTGTATATTAATAACGCTATGATTACAACAGTAATGGACACTGTAAGTCAGTACAACTCCACTCCAAGATCTTTCATGCAGCCTAACTAATTCCTTTCGAACGACGCCTCAAATATCTCTCTACACTTTATGGTTCATAAGACAGTTTTTTAATGGGCTGGCAAGAATGATAAAGGTGATCCTGAGGAGCGTAAACTTCCGCAGTATATTATTATTGTGTCGAACAATGTTTATGCAAAGTTTGGTACTTCTGTGACTAAAATTATTGAAGTAATTTGAAAACAAAGCTAATTTTAGATGAAATATGTTGGCAACACTGATAAGTGGTTTACTTCGCAAAGCAGGCAACCTCAGTTGTTTTGTAATTTCTCGAATGGTGTTCATACAGTGTTTCGCATAGATAGGCCTAAGTGAATCCAAGCAACTTGAACAATTTAAAAAATAAATAAAGTGGACTGGCAACACTAAACCATTACAGCAATTAGCACTATTCCAGTGGCTCTGGGGTAGTTAGGTCAAGCTCTTTCCAACGACACCTCACGCATTTCTGTATCTTGTGGTTCCCGATATTTAATTAGTGGACACAGACGGATGGACACCACGAGCAGGATTAGAAAGTCCCCTTTCCTCATAGTGTCGCTATCAAGGGAATTAAAAGGCAATAAGTTGTTTCTCATCACTCGCCTACCAACTTCACATAGCCCCATGTTAATGCTTCAAAAAATAACGTCACTATACACAATATAAACTCATACTCATATAACTTCCAGTTCGTTCAACTATTTCCTAAATTTCAATAATAAACTGACAAGCTAGTTTTACAAAGTTGTCTTAAAAAAACAATAGTGAGTAGTGAAGCTCAACTATGCTCCACTTTTATTCCTGTAGCTGGTTTAGGATTAAACTCCATAGCTACTACTTCTGTAGTGACTACAAGTCAAAGTAAACTAGTGTATTCGCTAACTACTACGACTGGAACGAATATGTCTAAGATTTCGTCCCGTAGCGAGGACTTGTTTGAGAATAGGAGACGTGTCGATCAAGGTCGGATGTTGAAAAAACGAACATGGCATGAGGAGGTGACCAATAATGCTTTTTCTTTTAGGTCTGAATATTTTAAATATCGCCATCCTTCTGTTGCTTCTTCTTCACAAATTCCGTGTTCTCAACAACCCAAACTAGATCAAAATCGCAAGTTTGAATTTCCTAAGGTAACTCCTACGGCGAGTTCTGTGGTTTTGTCATTTTAAACCCAATAAATCTTATGATCCTTTGAGAGCATCTCAGAAGGAGAACACTGTGTGGCCTCAGCTAGATCAGGTCAGAAATGTTGTTAATAGTCATTCTGCGCGTCCGTTAGGGCCTAATGACATCAATTTCTTCCCTACGTTTAGTGAAACTCCCGGAAAATCTGCTAGAAAATTCTTAGCTGAAATTGCTCAGAATAGCGACCTAATAAAGCTAACGTCTTCTTATAAAATGTTGGTTATTGGTCGTAGGCTAACTGGATTAGTTTGATCTGGTACAATCACAAGAAAGCTAAACTTGTTACTTATGAAGACTTCGTACGAGCTTTTCTGAATCATTTCAAAAACCCTAGTCTTAAAAAACGTTATTTGCAACAGCTCCACTCTGTAAAATATCATGCAGATGTATATAAAAGTATGGCACAATTCGCTTGGCAATTGCTAGATAAATATAAATTATACGCTTCGCCATATGTTGAGGAGGATATAATCAAAATAATAATTCATGCTCTTCCTGAGTCTATAGGTAAATTATTAAGATTGCACACTCCCGAAAGCATAAAAAGTCTTATTAATATGTTAAAGAATTTAGACAGCCCTACTAATACTGAGCTAAATAAAAAGATCCTTTCTAAATCTGAATCTGTTGTAACCGAACCTAAAGGAAACGAAGTTAATAATAACCGTAAATTTAAACCTAAAATCTAAACAACTGAAGTAACTAAATCTAGTAGTACTCAAACTGAGCGGGTTAATTTTTATTCATCTAAAATAATGAAAAACGTAATGGTAGATTTAATCAAAATTTTAATAATGATAATAGATGGAGTAATAATTCAGGTAGAAATAATAATTTTGAAAATCATCGTAATGATAACTATGTAAAACGTCGTAGGTTTACTGACAATGATTCATATCGCAGAGGGAATAATCAACGTTTTGTAAACAATAGTAATATGCCTATGAGTGATAATAATAATCAAAATAATAGTCAAATTAGTAATAATGTGCCGAATATAGTAACGTCTATAATTCTCCTTGTCAGAGTAGAGTGATAGAGTGCAGTAGTTGCACTCTAAATGTTCCTGGAGGTAATGCGGCCATCAAAGAAGTGTTGTTGTTTGCAAGTAGTTAATAATGCGGGAGTTAGTGCTTTTTCAAACCGGCCGTGCTGTTCTCATGGAGTTGATGTAAACGCCATGGGCGTTTTCAGAAGGATCGGGAAGGCGGCGCCCCTGTCTTGTGAATCAATCTGATGATAAGCTGTTGGGAGAACGAACTAATCTCGTATTACAAAATAGAATTACCTTTAATATCTGTGTTGTTATAAAAAAGTTAACAAATGGTTTGATCTTTTGCCCCACTGAATTCTGTCGTTAACGCAGTATTTTCGGTAAAGTGGCAGGTTTAAATTTAGAATATCTTTATAATTTTGGTTGCAAAATAAATATTCTAAATTTTGAAACTTAAAAAAAGATTTTGGCCAATCTGCCACCTGCTAAATTAAAGCCCGTATTTGACATTAAACTTCAAAGTGTTTTTGCTTCTGGTGCTCATAAATTAAAGGGTAGCCAGAATATTTTCCTTAATATTTCTGATAAAATATTCAAAATTAAAGTTTTTGTTGTGGAAGGGGTGGAACCTAGCTTAATCCTCGGGGTGCCTTTTATTCGGGACTCTCGATGCCAGCTGAATCCAGTTAGTGAAGCCTTGAGATTGAAATGTCCAGATGGAAGGCATGTCGAGGTAACTTGCAAAAAATTCGGGGTTAAAACTTTCTCTATCCCTGGACCTATCTTGTGTGATGAGGCAATTGTGTCCGAGTCCAAACTAGAGAAGTACGTTAAAAGGCGTACTGATCTATCTATTGATTTGCGGGACCAATTGCTCGTCTTCCTGAAGCAATACCAATATTTGTTCTGTAAATATCCCAGACCTGCTAACCTACATAATATTAAGATAATGTTGACAGACATTGAACCAGTAAAAGCTAAAAGCTATCCTATGTCGTATGCTGTTCGAGAGCCTTTCCGTCAGCTGTTAAAAACGTGGATTAACTATGGTATAGTTATAAGAAAAACCTAGTCCTTATAATAATCCTGTTCATGTAGTAATGAGGTCAAAAGGACTCGTCCTTGTTTAAATATGGAAGTTACTAATAAAAAAATCATTGCTCCGTTGGTTCAAGTTGAACCTATTCAAACGTTGCTTCACCGTATGTCCGGGTCTACTACTTTCACTATCAGCGATGCTAAGGAAGCGTATTATTCGTTAACTCTCCATCCCGATTCCCAGGCCATTACGCCATTTTCTTTTGAAGGCCGCCAGTTTGTGTTTACCCGCCTGGTTATAGAAATAAAGTCCTCATGCGCAATATTCCAAAATGCTATGCATCAGCTGTTTCCACTGCAAACACAAAACTTCTTAACCCTTTATCTCGAAGATCTTCTGGTTTTCTCTGCGTCTTCCCAAGATAATTTCCGTCAGTTATCACACGTATACGATAAATTGAAGGAAACTAACATTTCCTTGAATTTTCGGAAATCCCAGTTTTTGTTGTCTGAGGTCTCCTATCTCAGCCATGTCGTGTCTGGTGGAGAGATTAAGGTCAGACCTTCTATAAACGAGCCCATTCGAAAGTTTCCTCTTCCTAAAACACGATGTCAATTGCGTCGTTTTCTTGGTATTTGTAGCTGGAGGCGTAAGCATATCTATGATATTGCCCGGCTCCAGAAACCTCTTGTTAGGTTATTACGTAAAAATAATAAATTCAAATTCGGCCCTAAAGAGGTGGAAGCTTTCGACGCTCTGAAGGAAGCCTTAATTTCTCCCTCAGCCTTGGTCCAGCCCCGGTTTAGTGACGAGTTTCACTAGTTTAGTGACGCTTCTTTACTCAGCTTGGCTGGTTATTTGGCTCAAGTGCGAGATGGCAAATATGGAGTGATAGCTTACGGTAGTCGTCGTGTGCGTCCGACGGAAATGTCCTTATCTGTCTTCCAGTTGGAAGTTTTGGCCATTGTGTTCTTGTGTGAACACTTCACCAATTTTATAACAGGTAAACCTGTTATTGTCCACACCAATTCCAAGTCCATAACGCAGCTCAAGACTCTACGGAATCTTGATGCGCGTACTACTCGGCTGCTTCTCAAGCTTCAAAATTTTGATTTGCGGTTTAAACATCTCGCTGAAACTTCGAATTTTTTATTGCCAATAGTCTCAGCAAATGTCCACCAAAGAAAAAATAAAACAAAAAGTATACTAAATTTAAACTAAACATTGTCTCCAATAGTCTGTCCCCAAAAAAGTTCCTAAAAAGGAGCGCAAATGCACAGCAAACTAACAGCTATTGTAAGAGAATGCTCCGGAAATTTCGTACAAAAAATCCAAACTGCTGCTTTCATTTGCAAATGCTCTATGTCCGTTCTAAATGCAAATTAAATAATTAGCTGCTAGTAATTCCTAAGGTTTTGGTTCCCCAAGTCCTTAGTGAATTACATTTAAAAAAAATCGTTAAAATGCTATTTATTTTGTCACCGTCTCTTCTATTGGAAGAAAATGCGACAAAAAATAGCTTCTTTTGTCCATGACTGTTTTGTGTGTGCACGAACAAAAGCAACAAATCAAAAAATCTCATTAAAACCTTGTTATGTAACTGCAAATAAGCCACATAAAAAGGTTTCTTGTAATCTTATCAAAAAGTTGCCAAAAAGCTCTCATTTTTCTTTTGTCTTTTCCATCGTCAACATTTTCTCCGCCTTTTTAACTTTATATCCATTGCGTTCTGCCAATGTCAAGAAAATTATTCAAGTCTTCAAAAAGCAGTACCTTCACCATTATCCTGTTCCTGCTGTCATTACGTCTAATCGGGGGGCTCAAATCACCTCGAAGCATTGATTTTTTTTTGTAAGAAACAAAAAATAATGCACGAGTTAACAACAGCTTATAGCCCTCAAGCTTCGAAGGTGGAAAGATCCCATAAAGAGGTAAACCGCTTAATCCGAGTGTTTTGCAGTGGTATTCACAGTCGGTAAAGTGCTTGCTTGAACAAAGTCTGTTCATTGCTAAATAATTCCGTGTCTCTGGCCAATGGATATACACCTTCTGAGTTATTTTTAAATTTCAATGCCTCCGATTCCCAAGCATAGTGTAAACTGGCCTAAAAAATTGCGAAACCTCGATTACGGAAAGCGTCATCAGCTAGCGCTGATAAACTTACGGAAAAGTCGTAATAGGAACAAGGTTCCTAATCCCGGTAATGCCATAGTGTTACAAGTCAATGACTTGGTTTTATTTCGTGTAAGGGAACACAGTTCAGCGATCGACCAAAAGATCAAAAAGTATTTTGAAATATACCGTGTTCCGTATGTCGTCGTCAAATTGGGTTCCAATTGTGCCAAACTAGCCACTTTGACTGGGGTTAATGTGGGGAAACATAACCTCAGAAACCTGAAGCGATTTAATTGCTCCGAGCAACGCAGGCAAAAATTACTGCCTTGAAGTAATTGAATCGAAGACTTACTAAATGCATGGCGGTCGCATGCATTTGGTATTTGCCTTATCGCAATTAAGGGTGACCATAACTTCACGTTAAGTCATGGTTAATTGTAATAGGTTTTGTGTGAAATGTGTAATTACGTATTAAATAATAATATGTTATCTTAATCATTATATTTATATTTTAAATAATATATACATATCTAAATAAAATATTATTACTAATTCTTATTTTCGTATTATACTCAATAACTAATTATTTATTTTCTCTAATATATTAAACACTTTTCTTTCTTAATTACTAAATGGTTTATTCGCCTTTTATGATTTTTCTTTGGTGTTTCGCGGTGCTAAGTCTGGCTCGTATGTGGAATGTGTTTGTTGGTATATCCAGTTTTGTTAAGAAGAAATTCAATGAGTGGAGAAAGGTCTTCTCCAATCATTTCATTTCATTTCCTGGCCCTGGGAGGAATGTAACAGCCTAGTTGGTGTTCCATTTTTTTTATATTTATTTTCGCCCCTTTTATTTTCTTAGTCTCCGTTTTGTTTCCTTTCTGTTTGTTCTCCTTAGATCATTCTCTTTGGTTGGTTTTAGACTCTTTGAGCGTGTTTCGTTTTATTTCTGCTTTAGATATTTAATCGTTATCCATTCAGGTTTTCGTTAGTCACGCAGCAATGACTTAAATCTAACGCTTGTTTTTTATTTTACCCTAGTTAATGCTTCGTGACTTGTTTTTTGCTGATTGTTGTGAATCAGCCTTCTTCTCCGTTTGCTGGGAGAACTGCTCTCTCACGCCATGTTAGTTCAGTTCCAATTTTAATAACAAGAAGAATGGACGCATGGGCTTTCCGTCATCTGTACTTCCTAAGCCCTGTCTACGATTGGTAATTATAAACGCAAAATTTAGTATAATTTTTGATTTCGACTGATCTCGTCTATTCCGGTAAACTATATTATTCAAGTTAAGAAGAATGAAAACCAATATAAGTGCTACCAAAACTTCTCAGCGACATTGTTTCGAAATTTTCAACTGAATAAAATTTAATATTTTGTTTTAAATTTATTTATTAAAATGTACAGTATGTTCTAAATTTCAGTATGGGGCCGCTGTTAACCAAATTCTTACATTACAAGTATCGGTTCGTTAGATATCAATAGTGATATACCTATTTTTCGTCTCCAGTTTTCCAAATACATTCGAAATTCCCGGTTAGCAATGTTTAACAGCTACCGCATATTCTCATTACTTAATCAAATGAGCAACATGTCTGTTCGACTATTTTTGCGTACCGTTTTGATGTTAACAGTAAATTTAATATTATTCGACATGGTTCCATAATCTTGGTTTCAACTCCATCCACTATTCTCCAATAAAAATGTCATATTTTATAATATTATTTTGCATTTTCAAAATTTATTCCTAACTTCCTTTGTGTAATGTAGTAATCATCAGTAATAACGTCACGAAATTATTAGAGCAAAATTAATTCTTTTTGTACCATGTATTTTAAACAAAAAACTTATTTCGTGTAAGTAATGCCGTAATAAAACTTTTCTAAATTAAATAACAATGTTTCGAAAATAATTCGCTAATCTAAACCAGCTGGTACTTCAAAGTTTAAGTTAACGATCTAATTAAACAACTGAAGGTGTCGCGTTACCGGTATTTTCTCCCTCAATCTAAATTAATTTTTTTACAGCAATCATAAAAATCTAAAATCCTCTTTCCCAAATATTTTTAAATCTAAAAGGCATTTCTGCGCCGCTCGTCTGGGGTGTAAAAAATGTTTAAAACTAAAAGTTAGGTTAAATGCGTTGCGTAAGTACTTTAGGCTCCTAGCAACCCTATTGGTCTGTGTAATCCTCTTTTAAAATCTTAGGTTAAAAACGTTTCACTCGCCTACCAACTTCACATAGCCCAATGTTAATGCTTCAAAAAATAACGTCACTATACACAATAGAAACACATACTCATATAACTTCCAGTTCGTTCAACTATTTCCTAAATTTCAATAATAAAGTTGACATGCTAGTTTTACAAGCGAAGCTTAATTGATTGTATAAATTATAAAATAATTTAATACGATTAAAACGTAAGATAAACAGCTAAAGAAATAATTATAATTGAATTTTTTGAAACTTTTCCTTTCGTTTTCTCGCTTGTTAACATATTATGATAAATAATATTAATTTGGCTTGCATGAAAAGTATCAAAAAAAAAAAAAAATAACGCGACAACCAATAATTATATTACGAAAGTAACGATGTTTGATTATCTTTGATTGTTTACTCCTATGCATTTGTTTTTCACGGAAGTTTTGTTTGAGAACTGGAATTTTGGGTGATAACTTACGTGCAATGACTTTTTATGATTTCAAATGTAGTTTAACACCGAAACAATGCATCGAGCGAATTCATTTGGCTTTTGGGGATGAAGCACCATTTAATAGAACTGTGTACAATTAGTTTTCCAACGTGGTCGCATATTCGTCAGTGATGAAGGTTGTGAAGATCGTCCGTTTATATCTGTTGTTGTCAGTAATATTGATGTATCTCTAATGATTGAGAGAGATTGGCATGTGACATACCGTGAGATTCAGGTATCCTTGAACACTGACATGAAAGCAATACATACGATTTTTCATGGTTACATCAACGTACGGAAGCTTTCAAGCAGTTGGATCCCACACAGCTTGACCGAAACTCAAAAAAACGGGCTCGTGTCAAGTGGTGCAAAGAAGTGCTCAAAACTTTCAACCGAAGTAAGTCAAATTTGGTGTGCTACTCGTTACAGGAGGCACAACTTGGATTTATTCCTACGAACCCGAAACTAAACAGCAATCCACTCTTGGGTGCTTCAAAGTGAGCCGAAACTAACAAAAGTTGTTCGAGGAGTGCTGCCAAGCAAATGACAACTTGTTTGTTTGATTTTACCGGACATGTGGCCAACATAGCCTTACAAGATTGAAGTACTGTAAATACTGAGTGGTATACAACAATTTTGTTTGCCAAAGGCCATCGATAAATTGCATAAAACAAACTGAAATCAGTGAATCATTCTTCATCACGACAACGCCAGCTTCCACTCAGCAAACACAACTGTTGATTTTCTGTCCAATAAAAATTTCAAATGTACCCTTTGTCCATACTCACCCGATTTATCTGCTAACTACTTTTTTTATTAACCATTAAAAGGAAGATGCATGGTAAGCGATGTGTAGCCTGAATCAGCTATTAACGCATACCGAACAGCCATTTCTGAGGTATTATACTCCGAGTTAAAAACAAAATTCTTTCAAAAGAAACTATGTCAGAACGCTCACTGGGCAGATCGCCCACTTCTGAAAATTGTCAGAACGAAAACAGAAACGGTCAGATCGCCCACCAAAACGGCAAAACACGCAAATTTAGAAATGGTCAGAGAGCCCACCGGTCAGAACGCTCACTCGTAAAAATGGCAACAGCGTTCACCAAAATGGTCAGAACGCCCACCCTTGGAAACGGTCAGAACACCCACCAAAATTATCAGGATCCCCACAGTTTAGAAAATACAAACCCTAGCAAGGTACACAGTTAATACTTTAATTTTTTGCAGTTTAATACTTATATTAAATACATTTGAACAAACATAATGAAAAAAACCTCGGTAAAGTCTAGCAGTCAGAAAGCCCACTCTTAAACAAGTGAGTCGGGGGCTGTGTACATAAGCTACCACCAGGCTACAGCAGCGAATATACTATTTATATGATAATGTTGATATATGATATATATGTTGATATATGATATGTTCGTCTTCATTACTAATCCACTGGCTATCAGTCCCCCATAACGAGACAGGTTTGATTTATTCATTACTTTCAACAAATATAATTATGTCATAATAGTCGAGTCAAACTAGACAAAAATATGGCCAAACTGTGGAAACATTCTCAACAAGCTGATTTTTTGTGAGGATCTTCATATTGCCGTTATAAACAATGTCACAAAATTCTCCATCGATACGACCTCTGCTAAATATTTTATAGCGGACCAAAGGTCGAACATGTTATTTTTGTATATCGTGTAAATTAATGATTTTACACCAAGAACAAAATTTCGTAACTCGATGAATTATTGTCTGGATCTCGAAACTGTCGATCTAAAATCTCGTGAATACTTTCCATTGCTACAAGAGTTGTATACCAGCGGCCGACCATCTTAAGTGACGTTTTTCCTATCACACCATCTAAATTTCAGGATGGTACCTTCAGCTGGTATCCTTGATTAACTCCTTCCCGTATCCTTTCTCTTACCCTATCCCGACCTGAGCCATAGATGCCTAAAGGCCATACATATATTAAAACAGAACAGGTGATTGGTTAATCAGTGGATGTGTATGGACAAGAAAATAAATAAGGTGAACGACCTAAATTAGCATGAATGCACAATAAACTTCTATAAAGTTTTTTTTTTATTTCAAGTAGTGAAGTATTTTCGTACTATATATAATACATTCACACATTATTCTTGGATTAGTACCAAACACGGCGTGAACCAAAACTCCGAGAAGGCATTGAAAACTCAAATTCATAAAAAAGTCTTGGGTGTTCTAGAGAAAAGGCCGAAGTGTTCCAATCCGGACCGGAGTCGTCCATTTGAAGATCTCTAGTCTAGGTGTATCTGTATCATCAGTTTACAGTTGCATCGATGGGAACTTTTGTGACATTGTTTAAAACTATAGTATGATGATGCATACAAAAATTCTACTTGTTGGGATTTTTCAGCAGAACAGTCCTAATTTGATGAAACTATTAGTCTATGGATTTGTATTCGTCTGTGGGAATGGAATTCAATTTCCACAGTTCAACATGTTTCATTATGTATTAACCTACTCGTGGTAGAGGGTATCAGGCTTGCCAAAGGCGCTCTTTGTGGTTGGCTTTGCAAGCGATAATAAGTCACTTTCTATTGACTTTTATTTTAATTGAAAAAATACTTGACTTGTGACCTTTTCATTTAATGTGGTTTTCAGATTTCTTCTACATACTTATTTAAACATAAATCTTACCGGTATGTCAAAAGTTAGTAAATTTCGATATTGAATTCGGAAATCATCAAAAAAAAATATTATGTTTTTAATTCTCTAATACGGTTGCAGAACACGATTGGATCACATCCCATCGATCATAGGTCTATATGTAGGCCAGACACTATGCGGATTTTGTGCTAGAGTTGATTTTTTTGCTGGCCACTTGTGTTGTTCTGTGATTATCATGAAGCAACAAAATGACGTATTGATCTAGCAACACACTTAAGATTATGAATTGGCTGAAAATGTTCTGAGGGTCAATCGTTTAATTTTCATGATGGTAGAAAACTTTAAATCTCTTCAAGATTAAATAAGGAATCTGAACTTGTTGGAAAATAGCCCATTACGAAGACAATACTTCACTAACTTTTATACCCTATGAAGAGTACTCGCCGAGGGGCGTATTTTTTTTATACTTTGAGAAGATTTAGCTATGGATGCCTGTCTTAAAATATATTTCGCAATCAAATCACTTTTCGATTGAGAAACTTGCCTGGCTAGGAAGGAACGAAAATGTTGCATGCAAGAGGAACTAAAGTGTAAAACAGTAAGGAAATGCTAATTTCCATTCTAATTTATATTTAAACGTATTTTTATATTCATATACATATTTAAGAATATACCGTTTTGCTTTGGAAAAAAATAGTTGTGTAAGTTTCATTACTAAGCATTTCTGTTATACTTCATTCGTTCCATTGAGACTTTCTTAGAAATAAACAATGTAGATCTACAAAGTATGTTACATTACAAATTGTACTCTTCAAAATTATTACTATTATTATTTTGTATGAAAAATACATTTTGGAAAATCGTTTATATTTTGTTGTCCTGTATCTGCACCCTGCGGTCTATCAGATATACAATCGAATAAGTTTTAGTACTTTCTACCGAAAATACTTTTAGGGAGAACTTTGCCCTGCACTGCAGGTAGAAACTTTAATTTTAAGTATATGTGCTTTTTATGATTCCTTCAGAGGTAGATTTTCCCTACTTTTTCCACTTGAATTTGCGCTGACTTGGAGAGTGATTTTCAGTATTCTGTAGATCTCCCATCATGTTACATTTATGATCGATAGATGGCAAAGTAGAGCTGTCTCGTATTCTTAGAACGAAAACAATAAACATTAAAGAGTGAAAGTATGTGACTGGACGAATGTTCTCTCTCGACATAAAGAGTGGAAGGCGTGTGATTGGAATGTGGTCGACTGGGTGGCGCAGTTGGTAGCGCATTGGAACGGTAACCCAAAGTCACGGGTTCGATCCCCGGTCCAGTCACATACTTTCACTCTTTAATATCAATTGTATCTGTACGTACAGAGGCTTGATCGTACAGAAAAAGACGGAAGTTGCCTCCATTTCATCTTTGGAAACAATAATATTTAGAATGAATATTCAAAGTTTGAAACAGTAAATAATCCTCTTTTACCATTATTAAGCACTATTCCATTAAAAAGCATTATTCCATCATTAATCAAAAGAGTTTTGAAATAGGAAGATGTTTCCATTTTAGTTGTTACAAATTCAAGGGCATACATAACCTTCAAACTCCTTCCACAGAGACTAATTTACCTGTTATAGGTAAACAGTCTTTGATATTGAGTAAGACGTTCAGGACAATTAAGCATAAATTTAAACAATAAAAGCAAAAATTATTAAAAATAGGTAATTCAAATATGAAATCTTTGCAGAGTTCTTACTACACATATCAGTTGTGATGTTTCTGAAATTCACCTTCAAAATAGTAGACTTAGCCAGCTAGTGTTTGCCATAAGCTTAATTCTTAAAACTAAAAGACGCAGTCAATGTAAGTTTTAATACTTTTTAATAATATCCTTAAAAGCAAGACGATAATATGCACAAGAAAGAAATTAACACAGGAAAATGGACAGCCGCCGTGAACGGGACTCGAACCCCGATCTCCCAGTCACCGATTGAGTTTGCTGTCTATTGCACCACGACATGACAATTCTCTGTGTATATAGCATGTTACTCACATCTCGACACTCTTCCAGCTAGTAATGAGGCACAGCCACTTCACTACAGGCAGAAATGTTTCAGTCCTATAGGACATTGCTAACGAATATATCAACGTCAAGAAACTTCTCGACTATTTGCTTTGAACTTGTGTTGATTAGGACAAAGTGAAAATATTTTATAATAAGCTGGAAATTTTATGTCATAAGGTCGCTCCTTTAGTCTCCAGCTTTCAGTCAAAATCAAATAAGCCATTCAAAATTTCGAGACTCCTCGTAATATAAGTCAATTGCTTCGATTTCAAATTTAATGAGCTTTTGTCTGCCTTTCGTTCCTCGTAATTCGGAACTTGGCCATTCCCTTTGGGAGCTAACAGCAAAACCTGTCAGATTCAAATACAACCTGTCCATCAACATAGTTTTGAGAAACGTCGAAACGCCTTACTTCATTGTAACACCTCGCTCATTTAGGTAATTTCCCAGTCGCGTTCCCTTGCATTTATGTTTCGAAAAATTTCTCAAAAAGAATGTAGAAATATATCATAGAATTGGAACTCATTAGCATAGATTTTGCCTTGAAAATATCTTCCTAGATACTAACTTATTAGGTTGTAAATTCACGCTTTTCATCGACAAAGAGACTCTTAGCCTTCTTGCTGTTTACAATACCCTGTGCGATACGCACGCACAGTGAACGGCGCATGGAGAATGTACGTATTGATTCACATATTCTGGACCTACGGTACGAAATGAGGTAGGGTGGTAAGTCCCACGCTCGGCAACCTACCAAGGATACTGTAGTACTTAATTTGATAGGAGGGTCAAATTAATTGCCAGGAGTGGGAACATTCTCCAGAATCTTATAATGTCCATGCAAATAGCAGGAAACACGAACTTGCCGCTTAAACGACAAGACGTTTCTACTAAACAAAATGACGCAATAAGCATATTAATGGTGTCTGTTATGTACCAGATTATGACTGCTAACTTGCTCTCCTTTTGTCACCAAACGATGAAAGGTTTTTTTTTACATGTTTAGTAAAATCGTGACCACCACTGGAGCAGTGACGAGAACTGGTGCCTTTACCTTACTAATTCAAATATGGTTGTACCAAAGTTATTATTATACCAGTTAATTGATATTTTTTTCCAGAATTTGCCTTGTCTTCCTGATAAGCTTAATATAAAACTGAAAGATACATTCAAAACATTTGTGACTTTCACAACTTTCAAATTTTACCGTAAATATGAATCGATTAAATGTATGGGATAGATCTTTTCGTAGCTGTTAATATGATTTAGTTCCCTTTTTCATTAGTTGGAACCTCAAGAGAGAATGAAAACATGAATTTCTTAGAGTAGTTGCTTCACACCAAGATAGCTTATGAGCACGTGCGGTTTGGTAAAAGCTGCATTAGAGCAATAGTATTACTTGAAATATCAGTTCTAAAAGTTTTGCTAGGCTATTGCGTAACGGGGCTTTAAATTTGGAAGGTGAAACTAGCATTCTATCTGTTAAAAATACACAATTTAAATTTAAAGTATTAGTTATCATTTAAAATGATTCCACTGAGATCTCCCTGCAGATTTTCCCAAGATATAGAACGTAATTCGTCATATATTTAAATATAGACTACATCATCCAGACACCTCTACACGAATAATTTATTTAGTGGTCAAGATAGTGATACGAAACTAGAAAGTATTCAAAGAATATTTAAAATATTTTAAGTGCAAATGAGTAACTCTTGTTCCAAGGTAGAAAAATACATGCTGAAGTAAAGAAGCAAAACACACACACAAAAAAAATATCACATTTCTTAAATGTGATAAAAACCATGGATGGTCTTCCCGGATATAGTAAAGATGTAACCAGCAAAATTAAAAATGATTCAAGAGACTAATTTGCATCAAACAAACGTAAGAAATACTCCAATATAGCCTAACGTCAACCGTTATCACTGATTGAATGATTTGTGGAAGTATTTAAAGTCCAGCCATAATGTGTTTAAGTTTTGTACACTGTTATCTACGAAGGTAGAAATTAGGGAATCCAGCGGTCAGTTTCATTTGAATGATGCGAAAGTGGAATCAAAGGATAAGTAAACTAAAACCAAGAGGAAATCTGATGAAATTAAGGAGACTAGATGAAAGAAATGTTGAGAAAATCTATCATAGAACAAACACCCTATTTCCTAGTTCTTTTTCACTATTTTTAAAAGCAGCAATTCAATTAATTTAACCAAAATAAAGAAAATGCATATATTACTAAACAATATTTCAAAAAATAAGCCTGAAGGAGAATTGAAGAATTCAAAATGCTACAAGAATTACAAATGAAAGCAGTACTTAGAAGGTAGAATAAAGACACATTTTTGTATATAGTAAACTTAAGAAATAGAAACCGGTAAAATAAGAATTAATGAAGTATGTGCATAATGAAGAAGTCTACTGGAAACATTCAGAAGTAAGGAAACTGACAGCTTGATTTCGTGGAAAGAGAATCCTACACTAAGGCAGAAAAATATATCGAGTAAATATATAGTGTTGAAAATTAAAATAGTAATAATAATAATAAAATATTGAGAGAAATAATAAATACTAGGATGAGAACGTTTAGTGGCTGAAAGAGTGGGAAAACATTTAAATAATATTTATTTCATGGAGTTAGGTGATTCTATTATTATTTGAAGTAAAAATTCTCAAAGTTTTTGGACCAATAAATAGATAATGTACATACGCGTGGACAATCAAATGCAGAGTCTGGATCCATCGGAATTCCTAACGTATCACGCTGTACTTACATCTATAATGTGTAACGAATTTGTCATACTTACATTGCAGCGAATTGATTTAGTTGCATTAAAATATACTTTATTTTCTATAATACAATCTTAAATAATTTGAAAATATTAAAGTGAAGCCAAGTTGCTATAGTCTGCCATATTCCTATTAGATATCGTAGAGTTTATCGTAACTTTTTGATCATACTGTGGATTCCTGATTTGAAAAGATTAATAAAGACGAGTAAGTAGCACATATTCTTTTATTTCTCTACTCTTCTCTACGTTGCAAGGGAGATATCTGATCATCTGAAAGTCTCACAAAGAATCCATCTTAAAACAATAAACAGGAGAACCACAAGGACTCAATCCTAGAGCAGGGTAGATTTCGAAGACGAAGACATTCTCACGGTAAGGTGCACTAGAAATGTAGTGATACTGGCAACACTGCGCCGAACCGGCAACTCTCCTGCCGCACCATTCGGAGTGCAGCGTTACGATAATAGACGATGAAAATTTAGCCATCAATCTTTTCTGAAACTTGGCGAATCGGCTACTGTTACTCAGGGTGGTACTCAATAATTCATGATTCAACACCGGGTAAGATATCTGGCTCACCCTGAAGACGCTCGAGAAGATCAAGCTCTAAGAACAGGATTAATAATGACATTAGGATAGGGAAGTGGAATGTACAAACTTTACACCTAACTGGAGTTCTTCAGACAGTAGTACGTTAGACTGAGAAGTACGAACTGGACATACTAGCGATGCAAAATGTCCGATGAGAGGGCGAATATATCATTCTACAGGTTAAATACACTTGCTAATACGGGAGAACTCAATCACACGAATTTGGAACAGGATTCATAATTAAGAAAACTATTGATTCAGCAGTCCAGAATAGTTTGTGAACGAAGGACTATCCTACATTGTGATGCTTACTCGATGGTATAACACGGTTTTAATAAATCTCCATACTCCGACAGAAAAAGCTGATGATAATTACAAATATATTTTTCTCGATGTGCTAGATACGCTATTTGACCGATTACTGAGGTATTATGTGATAATTGTGCTGAGAAATTTCATTACAAAGGTAGGCAGGGAAGAAAGTTTTAGTTTTACTAAAGGCAGATCAACGCTTCACGAAAAGAGCAACAACAATGGAGAAAGACTGACAAACATAGCGATATCGAAAAATCTAGTAGTAAAGACCATGTACTTTGAACATAAATATATACACAAATACATATGGACATCTCCGGATGGCAAAACACATAATCAGATCGATCATATATTACTAGATAGACAAAGACATACTAACATAAATACATCATGGGCGTTAGAGCATACAGGGAGTGAAAGGTGCCATAGACCATCAGTTTGTGATCACAAAAGTCAGGGGAAAGTTGTGCATCGCAAACATGGAGAGCAAAGGATCAAAACAACGGAATTTTGAAGTAAAACTATTAGATAATCCTGGCGTAAAGGCAGATTATCATACAGAAATCTCAAATATGTTCCAAATTTTAGCTGACCTGAGGAATAATGGAGATGACATTAGTAATAGTAATGAAATTGATGTAAGGGGAAATTCGTGACACGGTAAAGAGAGCACCAAGAAAACGTGTAGGCGAGAAGAAACGGCGGAAAATCAAGCCTTAGTTTGATGAAGAATGCAACAAACTTCATAAGAACGGAAAGAAGCAAGACAACGATGGATAAATAGTAAAAACGAAGAAATGCAAACCACTACAGTAACGCCACACTCGGACTTGGAAACATAAAGCGCAAATATCTGAAGCATAAAGTTTGGGAGATATAGGAAAACGGTGAGAGAAATTACATACGAAATCTATACAAAGGAGTATGTAAACTCGTTAAGAAAAGGTTACCAGCCAAGGCTAAGGATGATTAGAAATGAACATGGAGATTTTCATACGGATCCGACAAAAATTCTCGATGTATGGAAATGCGATTTCGAAAAGCTTCTTAATGTAATGGAGAACATTCCGCAGAACCGTTGATACTCGAACCTAGCCAGATTGAGGTCGAAATTTTGATTTGAAAAAAATCACCGTTGATTGACAACATCACAGTCGAACTTATTAAAGCAGGAGGAACAATACTAGTCAGGGAATTACATAAATTGATAAGTGTTGTATGGAGAAAGGAGGAGCTTTCAAAGAAATGGAAAACCTGAATCATAGTTCATACTTACAAAAAAAAAACGATAAATCTGACCGTAATAATTACTGCGGAATTTCATTACTCCCAATATACTGCAAAGTGTTCACTAGTATCCTGCTAACACGCCTAAGCTTATATGTTTTGCAAAATCTTTTTCAACTGGTAGGAGAGAAAATGGAACAGAGGGGACGCGTGTGAGACTGGTGTTAAGAAAACGTTATGTTGTGAAACATATTTATATTTCATATTTTCACTTCTAGTTCAATTTGATAATATTTTGCACTAGATGAAGAGAGTAAACCAAAACTTTTCTCGAAACTGTGAACTCCTTCATAAAAAATGTACTGTTCTGTAAAAGCGTGTCATCTGGCAAGACTAGTCATCACCTTTAATTTCAAAGGGATTGCGTTCGCTTTGGTACTCTGTGTAAAAGGAAACAAGCAACAACCCTTGCTCTATCTTAAAGTTCTTAACAAGTTACATTCTGAGATTCGTCTGATTTAACTGAAGGGAGTCACAAAAAACTGCAACTAAAATGTGTAAGGTCTCCGGGTAAGCAGGAGTGGAAAGAGATTCCAATGCTTATCCCAAATTAGTGGCCACTGCTACCCGCCACAAATTACAGGGGGAAAGAGAAAGGAAATTCAACTGAGTACGGGTTGCGATATACTAATTTACCTCCTATTACACACATAAAGTAGATTTTTGTGAGGCCAATTTTTTTTACAGGGAACGACCTCTCTGCTCTTCTAGATCACGTGGGCGTGGTGTGTATTTGTTTGGAGATAGAAGTGGTAATAATACATGAGTAAAATAAATAGCAATGAAGTGTGATTCAGTTTATGAAGACGC
>JAGDQP010027087.1:4610-25316 GCA_022664845.1 Lepisma saccharinum
TATATATATATATATATATATATATATATATATATATATATATATATGTATGTATGTATATGTATATGTATAGTACAACGCAAATTAGACGTCTTCTCTATCAGAAATATACACCTTAAAACGGTTTCCTCTGACATGTATGACTCCAGAAAATTATAATATAGAAACTAATTCAAATAATTATACGATATACAGAATCTATAAACCCAACTACCTTATACTAATTTAATTCATTCGAATCTCATGTCAAAATCATAAGCCAAAACCTTTGGTTCACTGCGCAACAATAGAGTCATAAAGCACCAATAATGAACTTATTATATGATAAGATTTAGGGTTGGTATGGTTAAAACATCCAATTAAACTTGATCACTTTCAGTAAAATGTCAATTACTTGACTCAGACTACAGCTTCAACAACAATATCATAATCTACTTATTAGTGTAATTAAATATAATAGATACCTAAATAACACATGAGAATTCATATTGCTATCTAAATTGTATCAAGAAACGTATAAACATACTACCTAAATATTAATTAATTGTTATGAAAACTGACCTTGAAATAACAATATCTATAGTTATCAGCTGGAAAATTCAATACAAGAGATAAATTAAAACATAACATATTATATAAGGATCTCTGAGAAAAGTCATGGTGTAGGTATTGTTTGAAGATTATAACATCTCCAGATTTAATACGGTCACGAGAAAGTCATCAAGGAAACAAAAAACCATTCTTCACTGGATGTACCAGGTGTATGCATAAGTAGTTTCCGGTTTAACTAAGAGATGGCGCCAGCGAAAAGTACGCAATGTATTCATTTCACATATATGTCATTTTGTTCGTCTGACATTAAACTAGAAACACACACAAGTTGAGTCCGCCAAACACTAGCGTCTCTGTTTTACCGTTCAGGGATCATGTCGAAGCTTGTGCCTGAAAAAGAACATTAGCGGCACGCATTGCTTTTCTTATTTAATCAAAAGAAAAAGGATGTTGAAAGTCATCGTGTGATGGTAGAAATATATGGTGAACACGCTCCATCGATTAGAACACGCGAGACATGGTTTCGACAATTTAAAAGTGGTGATTTCAATGTGAAAGACAGTGCACGCTCTGGTAGACCACAAAAGTGCGAAAACGAGCAATTGCAGGTGTTATTGGAGGATGACCTAACTCAAACTCAACAGGAATTGACAAAAGCATTAAATGTGTCACAAGAAACAATCAGCAGACGTTTACGAGCAATGGGGAAGATCAACAAACTGGGTAAATGGGTCCCACACGATTTGAATTAACGTCAAATTGAAAATCGCAAAGTCACTTGTGAAATGCTGCTTCAACACCACGAAAGAAAATCACTTTTTGTATCGAATTGTGACGGGTGACGAAAAATGGATTTATTTTGCAAAAAAAATAGAAGCGGAAAAAATCGTGGCTTTCACCTGGCGAAGCCCCTTCAACACCAAGGCCAAATCGCTTCGGCGAGAAGACCATGCTTTGTGTCTGGTGGGACCAGAGCGGTATTGTGTATTATGAACTCTTGAAGCCCGGCAAAACCGTTAATGCACAACGCTATCGCCAACAAATGATTAATTTAAATCACGCATTGATCGAAAGACGACCGGAATGGGCCCGAAGACATGGCAAAGTGATTGTGTTTCACGACAATGCGCCGTCTCACACAGCAAAACCAGTGAAAGACACCTTGAAATCGCTTGGATGGGGCATCCTTCCGCACCCGCCGTACTCCCCAGACCTGGCGCCATCTGACTATCAACTCTTTGCATCAATGGGGCACGCGCTTGCAGAGCAGCACTTCAGCAATTTCGAAGACGTTGGAAAATGGCTCGACGAATGGTTTGCCGCAAAACACAAGCAGTTTTTCTGGCATGGTATGCATCAATTACCTGAATGAAATGTGTAGAAGTCGATGGCCAATATTTTGAATAAAACAAAATTAATTTCCTTTGAAAATTACGTGTTTTCTTTAGCACAAAAACCGGCAAAAACTTATGCATACACCTGGTATAAGATAACTGCACAGAATGTCAAGCAGGAAACGTTTAGTTAGTGTGTCTCTTCACCAAACCAAAGAAGTCTGCAGATAAGGAAAAATGTATTTTCAATTTTTGAGACGATTTGTGTAAAGCAAAAGCTTTTGAATAATTATTAGTTACGTTGGAATCAAACCTATAAGAAATAAACTTTGACTACTGTTTGTAGTGTGAAATAGTGATGACCGAACACACATATGTTGAAAATACGTGGATTAAAGGTTAGTACCGAAACGTAATTTCAACGTTGTAAATGTACCAAAATGTCCACCTGTTCAACGATTAATTCGAAGTTAAATAATGGTTGAGAAAAAGCAAGTTGAAATCAAGAAGCAGGCGACGATGAAACGTATTCAGTTGATCAAAACAGAGCATGGTTGCTGACTATTGGTATACACATTCGGCTACATATTTTCCGTTGTTTTCATCATGATATATTAAATTTCCAATCATCTGCTGTGGGACTTGTAACTGAAACTTTCCGTACTCCTAGTTGATGGCTCGACACGTTGACCACTCATCCACGAAGCCGCCTTCAGATCTCTTTTACTATTCCTTTTATGTTACGAAGACGTAAAGACAGTCTTGAATGCAGTCGCCAGAAATCCAGACCAGCCGTTGTACCATCATGTAAGAATAAGAATAAAGAATATTTTTCTTCTTTCTTTTTTATGTCCCGGCGTCGGGACGTGGCGCCCCCATCGCCCAGTCAGTTTTGCTGGCTGCAATCAGCCCTGGCAGCTACTAACATCGTTGCTGCCTATGGGAAGTCCAACAGCAGGGCCAAAGTGCTTCTCTGTTGAGCATTTTTACTTCCCACTTGCGTTGGGGATTGGCGACCTCATCGCAGGTCTGCGGACCGCAACGTGATGGAACCATCACATAGCCCGAGCAGCAGACCATCGCTGCTCGTATACGGCGTAGGGAATTGGCGACCCCATCGTCCGGCCGGTTTATGCTGGTTGCAATCAGCCAACAACGACGAAGGGAATTGGCGACCCCATCGTCCAGCTGGCTTTTGCTGGCTGCAATCAGCCCTCGCAGCTAAAGATCTACGCTGCCTGAAAGGAGGACCAGCCGAGAGGATTTCATTTACATTCACCCCATTTTTCATCCTCAGATGACTCATTATTTCATCTCCTCTTGTGCTGTGAGTTGCGCCTCCGCGCAATGTCCAAGGATGTGACAGGATGTATTTGCATTGACGATGGCCCCTGGGCCCAGGGGAAAGGGGGCGGAACCATTGGATAGCGCCTAGTTCTTAACAGCAGATTCTTGGATGGTCTAGCTCGTTGAGACTGGGAAGTGCGCCATTGGGGAGCTCTTCGGACCTTTGGTCTCGCCAACACTCGGGGGAGTGGGTGTCCCAAGTATCCATCAGTCGGGAGTACAAGTGATTTCGACGCCAAGTCATTGGACTTCGCCTCGATTTCCAGCTTGCTGACAAGGGTGATGAGGGTAGTACCCGGCAGCCTCGTTGGCTCCTCAGAACGAAGACGGAGAAGTGTGGGCATTTACGGCTTTCATTCACCATGGCTCCACCACATCCTAAAAATCAGTCGCCTTCGCCAAAAGAAAAGCAGAGAAAGAAAAGACAGAATGAAGAAAAAGTCACTGACGTAAGTAAGAAGGCGCATACAGCTAATGAATCTACCAGTGACAAAGAAGAGAAACTAGACGTAGAGGAACAGACAAGTATCGTACCAACTATCACACGATATCTTGTAATTAAAGTAAAGAACGAAACAGACAGTCCGGGTGGTTTGAAGAAGATATCCCCTTTCCTAATTCAAAGACAACTTACTCATGTTGCAGGTGAGCTACATCATGTTAAAAAGCTTCGGAATGGCACGTTATTAGTGGAGACTTCTACTGACAAGCAGACAAATAATCTCCTGAAGATGACCTCAATTGGAACTCTTGAAGTTGTAGTTGAGCCACACCGCCAACTGAATTTTACACAGGGCGTAATAACTTGTTGGGATCTTCAAGATGTTCCTGAAGAGGAGATTAAAAGAGAACTCGCCAGTCAAGGCGTAGTGCATGTTAAACGCATCAACAGCAGAAAGACTGGCCAATTACAACCGACAGGATCATTAATTTTGACATTTGCCATGCCTCAGCTTCCTAAGGACGTGAAGGCAGCTTTCTATTGCTTGCCTGTCCGTCCTTATATACCAAGTCCGCTCCGCTGTTTTAAATGTCAATATTATGGACACACCAGCACGTCATGTAACGTGACCTCTGCTGTATGTGCAATTTGCGGAACCAGTAGCCATGGTGCGGATCCTTGTAAGTCACTGAAACCTCAGTGTGTTAATTGCAAGGGTGAGCACACGGCCTGGTCGCGTGACTGTCCTATTTTTAAGGAGGAAAAACGCATTAGAGAGCTGATGGTATTAGAGAAGATATCTGCTAGTGATGCTAAACGTCGATTAAGACAGTCTCAGCGCACCCTTCCCTCTGGTGCGTTTTCACATGTTGTAGCCAAAATAGCAGTTAAAACTGTCTCGGTTGGTACCCAGACAGTTAATGTCTCAACACAAACAGAGTCTGATGTGCGTGTAGATCCTCCGAAGCCTCCCAAAGGATCAGAGACTTCTGGCAATACGCCGACACAGAGTCAGGGAGAAAAACCACCTGTGCAGAGTTCTAGAGCTCCACGGGTTAAGCCTACTTTTAGTCCCTATAAAGTCTCCAAATTAGCTCGAACTTCACCTCTCGCTACGAGCATTAAGACTTTGACTAACGTTTTGGCTGCACAATTAGCTGAGGACGAGTCTGCACATACTATCCATCAGCCAAGTTCATCTTTGTCCTCCGACATGGTTGAGGCTCCCCTGATGGATATGGATTTTAATCTCGTGGGAAGGAAAGGGAAACCGAGATATAAACTTCAACGGTAATATTTTAACTAGTTTTTGCAGTGACTTTTATGATTTCCGTTTATTTTATCTGATTATGTTTCTTAGCTGTTAAGTTTTATGGTCTATTTTTGTTTTATCTTGCGAGGGCCCATTTACGGGCATCCTCGTCATACTGGCCATTTACACCAGTAGGTTGAGTGTGAAGACCTTTTACATCTTCATCTTTTATATCTTCTTTTTATATTATTTTAATTAACAGCTAAATTTTAATATGACCAAGATAAGGGGCTTCCCCCGTATCGGGACGGGCGTAAGCCATAGTGCTGTTACCACCCATAAAATTAATTTTATCTTATCTTATCTTTGTTATGTGCATTTTCCTTTTTTAACACTTTGACCATTGCTGCACAATTTGTGTTTCCCTATAAGTGTAATATGTCGCCTTAGAAAAGCGAACATAAAGCGAAATCTATGTAATTCTTGAAAAGAAAAGTGAAAAAAAAATCATAGTAACGCCATAATAAATAAATTAAATGTTCGTTGAAACATAGTTTAAAAATCAATCTGTTTTCAAAATGCAAATGATAACATAAGAAACTTGGTTGATTTTATTATATTTGCTTTTAAGCACAATTTTTATCCAATTTACTTGGAAAAATAATCTAGGGTACAGTTCAATATAATAGTTAAAAGCACGTCACATTAACGTACTCTCAAAGAAACCAAATTTTCGTTGGAATATAGATTGAAATTCAACGTCTTTTCAACACGTAAAAGATGACACAAAATACTAGTTAATGGCATTCAATTAGCTCTTAATTACAAATTTTATTTCATTAAATTAGAAAGAATCACATGAAACGCAATCAACACCATAGTTGAAAATAACAGTGGAATCCACGTTGAACTAACAGCTTATCAACAATATCAAGTCTTTGTTGAAATATGATTTAAAATTAAACCTACTTGTATCAACTGATAACGATTAATAAACGAAAAAAAATAACGTTCAAAACACGTTAGTGTGATACTGGCTTTTATGTGGGGAGGGGTGGGGCAATTTCCAACAAAACTTCCTGAAAGAAAATTAAAACATGATTGAGAGATTTTATATAAGGGCAACTGAAAAAAAAAAGCTTCTGGGGAAAAGGTTGGCTTAAAGAATTCGCAAGTTTACTGTCGCAGTAACAAACGTTTATGATTGAATTTTATGTTTAGCAAGACCAAGCCATTTGTCATCACGAAGATTTCTCTCGGAGATTTCTTCGAATATTGTCAACCGAACGACGTATCGGTCTTCCCAATGGCCTCTTTCCCTCAAGATTCACACCACAATAGAATATATTTGTTTCACCACATTTGAGCTACGAGCATTCCCATAATGATTTCATTACTTTTACAATGTCGGTTGAAACATTCAGTTTGTGAAGGTCGTCATTATTCAGCCTCCTATATTCTCCGATTATCTCCTCCTATTCCGGCCCTTAGTTTCCATTCACAATCTAAATTATGAATTCTCATATTTTAAAAGAAAGTGCTTCAAATTTATAAATCATGCCCTCCCTTTTCTCCGCCTATAGTTTTTACAAATCACTGTAATTTTACCAAAGACAAGCGGTTGCGATGATGCTCTGTAATATGTTTTTGCCAAAAGGAAACAACATACAAATACAGCAAATTTTATACTAAATTTTATTTTACCAAGTATGTCGTTGTAACACGTTCCTTAGTTGTAATACACTTCATAATAACATCTATCAAATACGGAGGAGATAGAACAGCTAAGAAATACTGGATGCAATATTTGTTTGCAAAATGCAAAATTCTTACAACGGAAATAAATAATTAATATTGCAATGATCAGGAATCGTTTGACCTCGGCGTGGCCTAGAGTCTAGGATGCACGTTTTCTGTGCGCGTGGTATGGGTCCATTGAACGGAGGGGCTCGGAGTATACTTTACAAAAAAATGTAGTTTTCTTTCTTAGCTCCTCACCAGCTCGTTTAGGACACTTTCAGTCACTTTGTTCTGCACATAGTACAGTGAATTAAAACCTTCGTAATTCTTTTCAAGTTATGTTTTAAATGCTGTCAGTAACTCTTTTTAATTCTTATGATTCATTGTTTTAGTGTGACAGCCTTGCGACAACAATTGCATAGAATAGTAATTGTTGTGACGAATACTTTGAAAGTGCTTTTCAGTAAACCATGAAATCGAAAAAGTGGTCTGCTGAAAACGCGTGGCGAGCTTTAAAATACAAGAGAACTTTTTTTCGTGTAAATTAGATACAAGGTATAACAAAAAAGCATGTAGTATAATCTTTATACTACAACTGTGGCGTTGTAGGTGTTTCAAAGAATCGTGCTAAATATAGGATAGTGTGTAACTTGCCTGATTTTGGGTGAAACGCGAAAACAAGTATATGTAAACAAACCATTGTGCAACCTGTATGCTGAGTTTGTGTTACTTGTTTGTAGAATTTTATCTTTAGTTTAGAAATGGGCAATGTATAAACCAGGGCCAGGTAAGATTATAAGTCGGATGTGGGATGTAGTCCAGAAACTCATATTTCCACATTAAATTCTGTTCACACACTACTTTTAGAAGATAATAATATCCCCTATTTCGAGGGTCATTCAAAGAAAAGATACAAATGGCTGTAGTGTCGACATAATTTATCACTTGAATCATTCCATCTAATTAGTTTCTCGACATCACCATCTGCTATAGTAATACACTTGTCCCATTGCTTTACTGGTCTTTTTTATCACGGCAGTAAGGAATTATTTGCTCTGATGTTGGAACCAATTTTGCACATTTGTTTTCACTTTCTTGCTGCTTCGCAATTTGAAGCTACGTAATGACGCAGAGTACTTGAAATAGAGGCCAAACAGCTATTGTGGATATTCTTAGAACTAGAAACATTTGTCACAACTTGTTGAATGACCCTCGCAATAAATATGCGAAAAAAACGGGTAATGGTAGTCACGACGTCCTATACAGAACGGCCCGAAAATCGCGACCTAATAACCAAATTTCTAAAATTCGCGTGTTTTACGTCTAAACGACTCAAAATACGTTAAATAATACATTTATAACACTGTGTCTCCTAAAACAAAAATTCGTGACCGAAAGAACAATTCAAATCAATCAAGAAAGAATTGTTAGAATAATTTCAGCCCGTTTTACGTGTGATGTCCATCCCAGAAGAAAAATGGGGTCTAGGGACGAATCCTCAATGAACAGAACCTTCAAACTCAACATTGGAAGTGCTGTTACCGCCCATACAATTCGTTTTATCTTATCAACATTGGGCAAAAACACCAAAGTCGCAAAGTGAGAGAACGCCTAATGTACTAAAAGAGCTGAAGCGGGTTACCGGGTCATTCTGGTCAAGTTTTCGACTGGGTCACCGGGTCTGTTATCAAGACCTGGTGATCCGAATGGCAAAGCAGAGTTTACCATTCCCGGTATATCCTTACGTTTCAGCAGTGTTTCAGGGCTTAAAGCGATCGGAGGTGTTACTCCTAGAACGCAAAGTGTACGACGCCGAAATGCCCAGTTCAATATAGTTCACAGACCAGGTCAGTCGGGTCAAGTTTCGAACTGGGCTAGCAAAAGTGACCCGGTTTCAGCTCTGGTGCGAAATACCCAAAGATCAGAAACCCAAAACCTAAAAATGTACGCCTAAACGAAAAATCTGAATGCGCAGAACGCTAAAAAAAAACGTTCAAATGGACAAAGAAAACCAGATGTGAAGATATGCATAAATCCGAAACGCGAAATGGACCAAAATCCCGAATACGAAAATGGGCAAAACCGTCAGTGAACATAACACATATTTAGTTTTCCGCTTTGCTATTTACAGCTTATATTAGTAGTAACTAATCTACCGAAACCGTCATCGAACTATGAGAGTCGTAACAAGGAGTTCAACGAGGCAGTTATGCCACCCTAGCGATCAGCTAATATCAACTTCGTGTCATCTTGATGCCATCTTGATCTTAACGAATTTTATGAACTAGGTATCTTATCGACCACGTGGTGATATAACAAAAGAGGGTTTCCATGGTAAGAAAATCTTCTACCGGACACTTCTGGTATCGTCGGTGCACATCTAGAATAATGTTCGAATTATCCATTTTATTTTCCCAATCCAGTTTTACTAGAAAACGTATCACCGGATACGTTGCATAATACCAAAATTATCTTCGGAATATTTCCGGTAGCTTCGGTACACTTCCGACACTGAACTGTATAATTTAAAGGAGCAGCGTGAAATTACTGCTTCCTGCTATTGAACACGTGATCGATATTACTGGGTTTAAATGAAATAACGTTACTAAAGCACGTAAAACGGCGTTCTTATTTAATTCACAGGTTTTCACAGTAACATATTTGTTAAATATTAAAAAAAAAAAACTGCAGATAGTGTTTTGCTCTCGATAAAGAAGTCGAAATAAACTTGAAAGCTTTATAGAGAATCACTATTGTAATGAGTATTTACTACATTTCACCTCATGTGAATACAAAATTCTCACAATAGGGTATTTCTTGCACCAAAATGTTGCAAGAAATCTGAGAATAAAACCCTAGTCATTGAACAAAATTTACATTTACCTAAAATACTATTTTCAATCCACTCAGGATGCTCCAGCCGTTAACGTTGTAGATTTCGGATAGGCAATACTCGGTAGGCATGCGGGTTTGAAACCCGCAGACAATTATACTAACTGAAGTTTCCTTCAGCTTCACCAGGCGAATGCCGGGGTTAATGGTACCTTAAGAAATGAGCTGGCCGATATATTTCCGATTCTCTAACCTACTTTATTCCAATCTGAGCCGAAGTTGACAAAGAACCATAAAGAAATTAACATTGACATTAAATGTCAATTTCTCATGATATGACAAATGTTCTGCTTACGGTGGACAATTTTTGGAGTCTGTGATTGCAATCGACTGTAACTCAGAAACAAAGAGACAGTTCAAGCAGTAGTAAACATTTTTCTTCACTTCTCTTCAGGGTGGTGTCGAAAAGAGCTTGTTTTCATAGGCGACGAAGCAACAAAGGTTAAAATTAGAAATTTGAACTTTTACATAGTTGTAATTTGAAAATTAAAAGTTCATTCACACATAAAAATTTACTCAATGCATTTTCTTCAATAGAGAAAATGGTACGCAGTTTTTGTATGAAATTTATATTTCGTGTACATTAGAAAAAAATAAAGTGACAAGCAATAAAGAATATTGGAATAGATCAAACGAATTATTAGCATTAACCATAAATTATCTAGTATTGAAGTTAAAAAGGAACTGGAATACTTGTTTTAAATTGAACATAACCAACTAAAAGAAGGAAAGATATAGACTAAGTGAACACGGATTAACCTTTGCCATAAAAACATATAGTTTTTCTTTATTTCATTATATGAAGAAAACAACTTTATAGCAATTCCGGGAGTGAATCCCCACCTAACAATAAAATAGTCACAGTCCGCTGTTAACTCATATGAACCAAATAAACCATTCAAATTGGAGTTTATTGTAGAATAACCTGATGGTAATATAATTCACAAGAATTTGCTGCCTATGAATGAGAATTACAAAAATCGAAGGTGCTGTGTTTGGTCGTCTCTCCCTACGATGCGGTAGAGATGCCTCACCTTGGGAGAGACGCCTGATCTCAATAAAATTAATACAATTTATCTGATAGGTTGCATTTTTAACAATATTATTATAGATGGCTAAAATACGAGAAAAAGTCCCTAACATCTTTTCTGGCTAATCCTCGACATAGGGAACATGTTTTAAACTATATAATTATAATATCCTTTCCCTCGATTTATATCTAACGAAAATGCTCTACGATAATGTAGAACCTAAGTACTGGGTTCGATTTGTTATCTTTATGTGCAAAACGAGTAATTTCGTACTCAATAACTTCTCAACGCAACATGAAAATTTATTAACTTATTTTAGCAATAACTGTGAAACATCTGTAAGAATATAGCCTGTAGAAATAAAGTTTAGTTTACAAAAATAAAACACGGGTTTTAACGAGTTCAACATTGCTTCAAAAGTGAGAATACAACATCGAAACAAGTTTTATTGGAGAAAACATTTTTTCAGATAAAAATCACTGTAAGTTTTAGTATATTATCAGTATAGACGCAAACTCCGAGAAACCTTAGTCACTATATTCGGTGTGCAGTTCCGACCCGCGTCCCTCCCCTTTGCCACTCCGAAGTCAGCGACATTACTACCTGGAAGGCTCGGCCGGCTTGTTTCAGGTATTACATATATGTTTGAAAGACATGTTTGATGTTTTTTGTGACAGTGTTTACATCCAGCGAAAATGTTACATAACATCAATACAAATACACACAAGTGGAGATAGACATATATGGGGATAAGATTCTTAAATATTTTATCAAATAGTACATCGTCAGTCACAGAATAGATATGAGTATCACTTTAAAATAGCAAGTAACAATTAAATCACATGACGCATAATTAAATCTTGTTTCTGGTGGGGCATCTCACTCATTTCGCCTGGCTAGACTTCGCACCCAGTACTTTCCCGGAAACTGACAAACATGGAACAAAAACAGTGACCACTGACAACGGCTTTCCTGCTGACCGTTTTTCAACACTTACCGATTACAAAAATGAATTAATGGTATATTTTTCTAAAGATTCTATATTCTTCTTTTATATTAAATCATGATGCAAAAACGTTTTTTTGAAAATACGACGACAAACAACATATTTATTAACACTCGAGTTCTATCCTCTCTCCAGCCGACTTTTTTCTCTTCCATAGAATATCAAAACCGCTTTTTGCAGCACTGAAACTTCTATGAAAATACGTAGACAATGTTTACAAATAATGGTCGAAGTCAGTAGGTGGAAATGATGAAACGTTGGTATGTTTATAGTGTATAAAATATGTATTTTCCTTTACACAGTAGAATAGATATAAATACAGTACACAATTCAATAAATTCATATACATATATAAAAGGCAATTTTTGCAACCTTTTCTAATAGCGCAAAAGCAAATAGAAAGAACTCGGACTATTTTAAACTATTGGCATAATTTTAGTACAAAAATCGCAATCGTTCATCCGAAAATTTCTGTTTTTGGAATACGAATACACTGTCGTGGGTGTATAAATGCCTGTCTTATACAATGAAAATGAACTAGAATTATCATAAAACTTTAGTAAACTTTATGTTTATATGGGCCAGTCTAGTAACTTTGGACTTCGGCCTTTTACTACCGCCCCATAGCTATTAAAATCCATGCCCCTGCAGGAACTCAAACCCAGGACCTTCGAGTCTTCGGCCTACCGCCGCAGACCACACGGCTACCCAATCGGCCTAGAATTATCATAACGGGCTAGTTACGACCAATGAATTCTAATTTATCAAACTGAAATACTCAATTGCATTAAAAGTCCAGTTAGTATCTAAAGTCAGATCCGAGAAGCTACTTTGATCACATTTTAGCCAAACTAAGACTTACACAGTTCTAGCTCTCAGGTTCAGGTTTAATCTGACTTGCGCACTTCTAGTTTACTCCAAAATATATTAAACTTTCAATTCTGTTTGTTTATGTCTGTTGTAGCTATGTGACACATTTTCTTAATTATTTCTCGATTCTCGCATATAACGTAAATATGTAATGTTATGTACGCATACACGTAACTAAAAAAATGAAACGTAAATCATGAATGAACCACACAACGACAACAAGAGGAAAACTTTAATTAGAAATTGAAAGCTTCCATTAAACCGAAAATGTACAAACCAGGTAAGATTTTCCCTTCTACGCCTTGTTTAGATTTTAATTAGTCATTCTAATGTCCTAAAGTATAGATCTATGATGACGTCAGAATGATATTCTAATACTGCACATAATGTAACGTAATTTCATGCAAGATTCACTTAACATTAGATTCAATAGAAATAAGATGTCGATTTCTAAGAGATATAGTTGTATGTTTTTATTAATTGTATAGAGTGGTCTTTTCTTTCTTGGTATTTAATAGCATTATATCGTTTCATTAACAAAGAACGTCATTATCCGTATGCCAGTAAATCAAAGGAATCTTCAAACAGGAGTACAGGACACATTTTCTCTTCATGTTAGTTACAACTATTGCTTCTACGAAAGAGCAAGCATGTATTTTAAACTAGATAATCATTACAAGTGCCCTTATACCGTAAGTGAAAATACTACCGAACAGATGCAGAAAAGTTTGATTCTAAAAACTTAATTGAAAAGACCGTGTATAGATGGCAGCATTAGGCAACGCACATTTTCCGGAAAGCACTTTCAACGCCATCTATCGGAATCAAAGTACGTTACATGCTGCTAGTGGTAAGGTACAGCTATATACAAAAGTATTGTCGCGTCAATAGCTAAGATTTCCTTTTTTAGAAAAAGATATATTGAAGCATCGAATAAATTTGATGACTTGCAATGATATGCAGAATTGCTTAACGTATTTGTGTGTAAAAATAGTGTCCTGATACGCAGCCAAATAAGGGTAATATATAATAAAATAAAATTTTGCGTCGAAAATATTTGTTGTAACGTTGTAACGTTCCTTCGCTTTCTCCCGCAAAGGGATGTTTTGTAACCCAAGGGGAATTTTTAATTCTAGTTTTTTGCTACAAATTAAATACTTGAAGAACTTAATGAGGAAAGGAATGATTAACGGTGTAGATTAGGATCAATTGTATTTAAAATGTATTGCCACATTTTCCCAGCAGCCGACCATCCAAACTGAGTTTTTCCAAGGTTTTTCTCAGTCACACCAGGCAAATGCCGGGATCGTACCTTTAAATTAAGCCCTGGCCTACACCTTTCCGCATCCTTTCCCCTCCCGTGTCCTGACCTGAGTCTTAGATGCGTAAAGACCATACATAAAAATTAAAAGCTCGTCTTGCCACATGTGATTCTTTAAACAATGTGACTCAACTTCGGTTCCGTAAACCTAAACTGATATAAATGAATGTCAAAAGAGAGACTTTTTCAAGATATTAGAAAGCATCTAATTTACTAATAAGTAATGACCATCACTGCCCTCTGCTAGTAACTGAATGAAATATATGATTGGTCCAGTTATTTATATATCAAATTTAAGTATGGATAGGCCGGCCAGGTAGGCGTGTACTAAGCCATTGACTCGATGGTCCCGTGTTCGAATCCCGGCTAGGGCATGGATGTGAATTTTAACTAACATCCCATTTATAATGGTGATAGGCCGAAGTTAAAGTTACTAAAATTGCCCATACAAACAAAGTTAAAAAAAATTAAGCATAGATACAGTGCAATCAGGACAGAGGTTAATAAATTATTTTAATTTTAAATAATTTATAAAAATGTATATTTATTTTGACAGATTTGCTAACAACCTTTTTCTGAATCCTTGCTTCATTAATGGAAAGTGAAAGGCTTCTTGAAATGTTTGTTGAATGGCTGGCAAAACTCTCATTTCCTACAAATTTCTTAAGCTCAGTGTAATGGCAATCTAGCGCTAGTTTTAGGTAGCTGTTCCCAAACATTTAACATGTTGAGGAATGTGTCCATGTAGATACATTTTTGTACGACTTAAGCCGAATATAATATAGGAGGGGGTGTCCAGACCAGGGGCGCCGATTTCTTTGTAACTTTGGGGGGGGGGGCCATTCAGATTTTTTTTTCAGGTGAGGGTCTAACAATGTAAGAAGGCACATATGATAAAAATCCAATTCAGATATTGCTAAATCTATCATAATCATAAAAAAAAAACATATAATAGTGTACATACAGTCATTATGAAGGTTTCCCCAGGCCCAGCTATTACAGAATTTAACAATGTTGTTATTACGTTAAAAAAAATCACTAAAGCATATTATGTTCTAACTAATAAGAACAAAGTTTCTGCTGTTACTAGAAAATAAACTTAGGAAATAACATAAGCTAATGTCTATGCAGATGAGTTATCCAGCTTTCCCAAATGTGGTTCTCTTTCTGTCCGGCTCACCCTTCCGACGCGCTTCTGCTTTTTTTGACTCTTTTTTTTTTTAATTGTCGGTTGTCTATCTCGACAGGCATCGTTCAAGAAGCTTCTGTCTCACCTAAAGTGAGAAAAAATATTTGGAAAAGTTCAACAAAGAGGAAAACAGACTTATCACATGCAAAACGTGGACCATTTCGAAATTTTTTGCCCTTTTATGATAATTTGGATACCTTAGATAGAATGGTATAGAAATAACTAGTACTCGATACACCTGGAAGCTAACAGGCAACGAAAGAGTGACAACTACGTAAAATCATGGCAAAAAATGTATTTGGACAACCCCATACTACTCAAGAAATAAATGTTCTAGGAATTCTTTTGTGTACAAGAGCACTCTGTGTGGTATATTGAAGCAATCCACACCGTGTCAGGCATAAAGAAGCAGCATGGCGAACAAAGTGAGTTGAATAACATTGGAACTACTTACTCACTTTAATTTCAAATTACGTGCGGAAGGTAAAAGGTACTGAGACATAGCCAAGCTTGCTGGAAAGCCATGCTCTACCGTTACACAGTAAAAAATGGCTGTCTTAATTCAACACAATCTGGTGTCCCAGCGTGACTACCACTTTTGTGTGTTAAATCAACACAACACACAGTGTTGATTTCGGTACTGGGAGAAAAAAAGTTACGCCAGCAGCTAGATTTGAACACGGGTCACTCAGTTAGACCTCGAGCGCCTTACCGACCTCGCTAAATTGTCAGACGGAAGGGTTATTAGATTGAAACAGTATAGAGGCTTAAAAAAATGTTGCTGAACCCCAAACACAAAGAAAGTTACTCTCACGACTTATGCCATGACTCAATCACTTTTCCATTGTTCAATTAGGGATCACAATCCCCAGTCATCGAGAATATGCTCCATTTCTATGAAAGCAAGCGCAGTATTTGACATTTTGTTACGATAAGAAGGCAGAAATGCTGCTCAAGTGTTTCGCTGTCGCCATCTTACTTGCTTTCATAGAAATGGAATATTCTCAATGAATGGGAATTCTGGTTCCCAATTGACAAATAGGAAGTGATTAAACCATGAGATAATTCGTGCAAGTAACTTAGTTTGTTTTGGGGGCTCAGCAACATATATTTGATCCAATACACTGTTTGAATCTATAGTGTGGTCGTTTAGTTCAAATGTTCTTCACTAAATATCGTTTGCATCTAGTGTCTTTTCTGTCTGTCGGTAAGACGCTAGACTTCTAACTAAGCAACCCATGTTCGAATCTTGCTGCAGCCGTAACTTTTTTTTTCAAGTACCGAAATAAACACCGTATGTTGTGTTGATTTAACACACAAAAGTGGTAGTCACGCAGGGACACCGCATTGTGTTGAATTAACACAACTATTTTTTACAGTGTACATACATCATAAAGAAACATAAAACAGAATAATTATTGGGGATCCGTTCTAGTCAACTAAGGAAACTAACTGCCCGGAATGAAACCTACATTCTTCATTCTGTGAACAAAACTCGAAGAATTAGTGCTAAAGATTTGGCTGCTTCACTTGCCTAGGATATGCAAGTTAATGTTACAGATGTGAACAAAAAGAAATGGGATTCAGAAGATATGTAATCAGAAACAAAACATACATATCAGAAGAAAGCTGAAAGAAGAAGTTCTAATTTTCCAAGAAATATCAATATGAGTGCCTGGAATTTTGGGAAAAGTTTTTTTTTTTTCTAAGATGAGACGAAGATAAACTTGTCTTGTAGTGATGGATATCAGGACGTGTGGCGAAAAAAGAATGAAACTTTCAGAAAGCAAAACATTGTTTTAACTGATAAAAATGTAGGAGGATCTGTTATGATTTGGGGTTGTGTAATTAATAATAGAGTGGCCAGTATTCATAACCTGGATACACATCTTCTAAATATCAATTGTTTCAAAGAATTTTGGGTTGGTCAATAAATTACGAACATTAACTTAGATATTCTAGGCGAGTGAAGTAGCTAAATCTTTAGCACTAATTCTTTGAGTATTGTTCACAGAATTAAGAATGTAAGTTTCATTCCGGGCAGTTACTTTTCTTGGTTGGCCAGAATGGATTCTATTCCGCAGTAATTGCTCTGTTTACGTTGCTTTATGATGTACCCAACGGTAAAGTATGACTGTTCAACAAGCCTAGCTTGCCTGACACCGTGTGGATTTCTTCAATACACTAAGTAGACTGCTCTTGTACACAAAAGAATTTCTAGAACATTTATTTCGAGAGTAGTATTGGGTTGTCCAAATACTGTTTTTTGCTATGAATGTACGTAGTCGTCACTCTTTCGTTGCCTAATACCTTCCAGGTGTATCGAGTGGTAGTTATTTCTTAAGTATTCTATCTAAGGTATCCAAATTATCATAAAAGGGCAAGAGATTTCGAAATGGTCCGTGTTTTACGTGCGATAGTCTGATTTCCTCTTTGTAGAACTTGTCCAAATACTTTTTTCCCGCTGTATATTGTTTCCCTATTGATAAGTTGTATTAGAAACTCAACATTACGGTATTAACAGCAAACAATAATTGCATCCAAACAGCAGTTTGAAATATATATTCCCAAGTGCAAGTCTACTACTTTTGTGTGAGTTCTTCTTGTCGCTTATTTTTCTTGTATGTATTTAATTTTCTTAAGTTATGTTCGTATGTGACAAAATCACGATGAATAATCCTTAACCCTCGGAACGCAAATATAATTTCATTTCACGGAACGTCAAAATGAGTCATTTTCGAAGCATGTATATTTCTTGTATCAAATAAAGTACTTGTTCAAAATCAAGGTATTTTAGGGTATGAGTGTATTCATTGTATAGTATTTATTGCATTGTATTGTATTTATTTATTGTATTTTATTTTTTCAAGTAGGTACTACAAAATAATGAAACATACAGAAAAAATAATACATCATATTAACCTTGCAACCGTTTTCATGACTGCACAAAAATAAAGGTACCATGAGTCTCTTACTTATTTACACATATAAAGTATGACATATGAAACTATCAGAATCAAACTACTTTTCTCTTTCACTCTCATATGTAAAGCACACACCGTATATGTTGTATTCTGATTCTTGCAAATGAAGCGATTACATTACTGACAGTGTGCGGAGTACACAGAATTTCACTCTTCCATATAATGACTAATGGACAAAAATAATATTTTAACTGTATGGGTCATTTTTCACCCAATCTTGGCGTTCCGAGGGATAAACGACAGAAAATACGTTTTCATTTTTTCTCTCATTCTTTCTTTTCTTTTTTTTACTAAATGGTCTTTATCGATGTTATGCACGAAACTCCAGAAACAACATAAGCAATGCACGAATTAACTCCTTTAGCCAGTCGAGGGGGTATTATAAGTGATGTAATTTATATAAGTGATGTAAGTTTCAGGGAGGAATTTATCAATGAAATAGATTTCCAAAGGAAGATAAGCTTAGCAGAAGAGGAAAACGAATGATCATGTGCTGTAGAAATAGGAGAACCTACTTCACCTTATCATTTGGGCCCCTCATTAGGGAGACCCACTTCAACTTTGGGGGGCCAGGGCCCCAAAGCCCCCCTGGGATCGGCGCCCTTGGTCCAGACCCTTCTAAACTCGATTCATTTTACGTAAATTTCACACACAAACAGACTTCGGACTCCCCCCCCCCCAAAGGCGCTGGATCCCTCCACTCCTCAACACCAACTTCTAGATATGTGCCTGCTAGCGATTTTCAATAACAGGCTTGCGAAATTATTTTCCCGGTCCCCGGGATAGCGCTGTTATTTAATTTATTTATTTTGTTGAATCTGGAATCCTATATTTTTCATTTTCTTTCCCCAACAAATACATAGATTGAAAAGGTATTATGCCAACGCTCGAACTTCAAATACACTGCAAACCTATTATCATTTCTCGATTATTACAGAACTTCAAAGGCGGAGTAAGGCAATCTGGGGCCCGATGCAAGTGAACTTGATTGAAGCTCATTCGCGAAAACAGTCGTGAGCGCACACTGCAACTGTTGGCCGGAATATCTTATTTTCCGTTATTTGAAGCCCCGTGGGAAAACTCGGGGTCCCATGGAAGCTTACTTGCCAAGATATATATTTTCACGCTCCTCGCCGTAACCTATACATGAGAATGGTTATTCAGTATGTGGAATCACGCTTATCAGACATTATTGTCAAGCGCACAAATAAAGAGCCTTGAGACGGTATAGCTATTACGTAACTGACCATAATTGCTCCATTGGTTAATCCTAAGAAGCGATTATTCACTTGTGTCGTTGACCGTTAGGCAAGGGCGCCGAGCCCTGGGTGGGGTGGGGGCCATGGCCCCTCCCAATGTTGACGTAAGGTGAAGTCGGCTCTCCTATTTCTACAGTACATGGTCATTCGTTTTTCCTTTCTACTAAGTTTATCTTCCTTTAGCAAATCTATTTCATTTATAAATTCCACCCTGAAACTGATGTGCTACAGTACGTACTCGTATATAAATTACATCATGTATAATACCCATCTCCTGGCTAAAGGAGTTAATTCGTGCATTGTTTGTGTTGTTTCTGGAATTTTGTGCATCACATCGATAAAGACCATTTAGTAAAAAAAGAAAAGAAAAAAATTGAAAACGTATTTTCTGTCGTGTAACGCTCGGAACGCCAAGATCGGGTCATAAATGAACCATACAGTCAAAATATTATATTTGTTCATTAGTCATTAAATGGAAAAGTGAAATTCTGTGTATTCTTCACGTACGTGTACAAAAATCTTATGGTAGAAACTGACGTTAAATCCATGTATTTATTGTGTATTAATTTAAGAAAATCAACCATGAGTCAATTTGACCCAATCTTGGCGTTTTGTGTAACTATTTTTGAATGTCATTTTATACTAAAATAACAAGTTGTTTTCGGTTCTAATGATCACACGTCTCTTTCCAAACAACCTACACTTTATAATTTCTCAATCAAGGAGAGAAGAAACGTGGACGATGCTGCTTGTGTAGTGGTAAAGACAAGTACTCCGCATACTGTCAGCAATGTAATCGCTTCATTTGCAAGAATCAGAATACAACAGATACGGTGTGCTTTACATGTAAGTGTGAGAGAGTAAGGTAGTTTGAGTCTGGTAATTTTATATGTAGTACTTTATATGTGTATATAAGTAAGAGACTCGTGGTACCTTTATTTTTGTGCAGCCATGAAAATGGTTACAAGGTTAATATGATGTATTATATTTTCTGTATTTTTCATTATTTTGTAGTATCTACTTGAAAAAATAAAATACAATAAATAAATACAATACAATGCAACAAATACAATACAATGAATACTCTACTCATACTCTAAAATACCTTGATTTTGAACAAGTACTTTATTTCATACGAGAAATATACATGCTTCGAAAATGACTCATCATAGCGTTCCGTGAGATGAAATTATCTTGGCGTTTCGAGGGTTAAGGATCATTCATCGTGATTTTGTCATACTCAAACGTAATTTAAGAAAAAGATAAAATATACAAGAAAACTAAGCGACAAGAAGAACTCACACAAAAGTAGGAGTAGACTTGCACTAGTAAATATATCCGTTAAACTGCTGTTTGGATGAAATTATTGTTTACCGTTAATACCGTAATTTTGAGTTTCTAATACAACATTGGGAAACTATATACAGCGGGTAAGAAAAGTATTTGCACAAGTTCAACAAAGAGAAAAAACAAACTGTAAACACGTA
>JAGDQP010027088.1:3817-21278 GCA_022664845.1 Lepisma saccharinum
ACTAAGTGATTTCTCTACTTCGAAAGAAAACAGGCGAGTGATTACTTTTAATTTCAACACGTATAGAGAGGTGAATTATCATTGGCTTCAGGGATGCACGACTCTGAAAAGATTGCGAATCACTGATTTACGGCACATACTTCAGACGAATGTTCTGTAATGGTTTCTCTCGTTATAAAGGAGAATATATACGTAAATTCTACTACAGGGGAAGTAACACACTTATTCAGCGGTGCAAAAATAAACTATTACATCTAAGAACATGAATTCGTCATTGCTACGAAGAAAAAGCCGAGCATGTCACCACCAGCGCTAACGAGAAAACGGGAGTGCGACGACGAAAGAGAAGCGTCATCACGTGTCTTCGTTAACAAGTTTCACACCGTCACTAATTAAAGACTTGGGCTGTGACGACGATCTACTGTTGAAGTCCAGTCGGTGGTGGTATTAACTTCACATACTATCTGGATGCTGATACTTCACTATGCTAATGCTTTCATTTTGGACTATAAAAGAGGAAACCTTTTTTTTTTTTTAATGTATGTCTTTTTGCATCAGCACGTAAAAGCAAAGTTTTTAAGAGTTCACGAGTCCATAGTGCCAAGTAAAATAATGTTCTTTTCGATAACTACCACCGACTAATACGGAAACATATATTAATATCCTTCTGAATGAAGAATACACACATGAATGATAATGGTTTAATTATCCTACTAAGGTGGTGTGACGGGAGTGTAGCCGAATCCCCAGTGACCAGGTATGTCTGAACTGTAACCCCTTTCCCGGAACTTACTATTTCGCATATCATCTTTACACGCCCCATTTAATTTAATCGGATTAAATAATAAGGATAAATATATAAACCAAACCAATGACATGTTTTTGCTGGTGGAGTGTACAGGAACATAGAATTAACATGATTTTTTCTTGAAACAGTACAGTTTATACAGGGTGGTTCTCGAAATACGTAACAGGGCCATAACTCAGCTCCTAGTGCATAGAAATCTTTGATAATAATAATAATAAATGTTAACACCAAAGTGCATGTGCAGAATCACGCGGTAATGCTTCTGAAATCAAGGGCGTCTCGGGAAAACCTCTACGGGTAAAGGGAGAACTTCAAAATTTTAATTGACAACAGTGGTTGATTTTGCTCCCATTGAAACAAGCTCTAAATTTTGAACAACTTTTAGAGGAAACGCTTTTCCATAGCTCATACCGATTGGCAGTTAGAACACATAATTTGTAGTCAAAATTAACATGGTGTAGAGCAGCGGTTCTCAAAGTGTGCTCCGCGACACTGTCCGTAAAAGAAGTCCTGTTTTCGACAGCAAAGATGATTAAAAAATAATAATTTAAATTCTTCCCTTTCACTATGGGGTGACTGTGCATTCTGTATTTTTTTTTAATTACGAGTATTGGTACTGGGCTATATATTTTCCAACCTCAAAAAATAAATTTATATCAACTCAATCTGATTTTCAGTGCATTCATTTAATCTTTAAAAAATAGCAAGTAGATTGAAAAACACCACCAGAAAGAGAGTGTGTTGATAGCAAGAAGAGAGTAACGAATTTTTCCAAGCACGAGTATTAGAATTGGCTGAAAATACTCACAAATATATATTTCTATTTTATCAGCAGGAGAAAGATAAATGAGGTTTACCTCAAAGCACAAGACCAAACGAAGGCACACAGTTTTTTTTTTCACTCGTAAAGTACTTTCAGAACAATGAATATACTTCATTGTGTGTTCTCCCTTCTTTTGTTACTCGTCGCTAGTACCCCTTCTCCTCATATCCACCTACCTTGGCTAGTACCCTTCAGTCTAGTTTGCCAAAAATATTTGGGTAAATGATCTCTCATTTTTAGAAGCAACAACGGCATAGATCGGGAAAGTCACCAACAACGACATACGCGCGTACTGGAGGAAGACATCTTAAACTGTTACTACTTATTGCGTTACCAACAGTTCGGGTTTGGTTTCGTCTCCCGTGTGGTGACAATTTTCTTGACCTTTTCAGAGACAGCCTCAAGCAACAAAATACCACCAGACCCCTTAGAAATTTGTCATGGGTTTGACTCCTGCAAAGAGTGTCAATATGTATGTGACTACCTGAGACCGAGTGTGTGTATGTGTGTGTGTGTGTGTGTGTGAGAGAGAGAGAGAGAGAGAGAGAGAGAGAGAGAGAGAGAGAGAGAGAGAGAGAGACTTCTCCCCCACACAGACAGAGAGAGGATGGTGACTAGAGAGAAAGAGCTTCCCCTCTCGCTCATACACACACACACACACAGAAAGGAGGGATGATATATGAGTGGGGATGCATTGGGTTTCTAAAGGCTTCAAGATTAAAAAAATAAAAATGTGATTGGCAGAAAGGACAGTGCAGCAGTGTCTGGAATCCAATATAAAATGCTCTTTGAAAGCAATATCTTTGTTTCCTATTTGCATTTGGCACAATCTCCCTTTTTCTGTATTCGAGGGTAGATGATGTCTTGTTTTAAGTAACTTTATCTAACTATTAACGTTCTTTACCCCGATAATGTATTAACGGACTTATAAGTTATCAAACATTTGCTAATTATAGCATAAGCACAATCGTACATCGCAAATTAATCTTAATTATAGAGGAAGCGATAATTATCGTATATTTTGGCAATGTTGGAGGACATACTTCCAAACTACGTATTTCTAATAGTCACAGGAAAAGCATTACCACTCGTGAAATACTGACCGTGTTGTCAGGTGGAAAGAAATTTTCCGGAAAAGGAAACATTTTGCCACATAGGAGAAAGTTCAAAAATTGATATTTTTTAAAATTCTATTAAATGGCCCAAAACAACAAAACAAAAAAAAAAAACAGAAAAGACAAAATGTAGCTATGTGTCTAATTGAGATACAATCCCGGTATTCGCCTAATCAACTGAGGAAAACTCTAGAAATCCTCACTCAGGATGGTTGGCTGCAGGGCTAGAACTCTCGTGCCTCCCCACTGCTGATCCGAAGTCCGCGACGTTATCAACTCAACAACGAGGTTTGTGTCACTGGTTCGTATGTGAACAAAATATTTTACACTGTACATAAAAACGGGCCTAACAAAATATGTTGGGGTTCCGCAACTTCTTATTTGGGTTAAAAGGGCTCCGTGCCCCCCAAAATTTCAGAACCACTGGTGTAGAGGGTTTTGGGGACATTTTGGATGCTGTAATTCAAAGGGAATAGTAAATAAAGGTTCCAAACTAAAGCAAAATAATAAATGCGATATGCGGAATAAAACGGTGAAATTTTCGAAAACAGCGGCGTCCCAAAATACTGTTACGAGGTGGGGGTACTGTTACGACTTCAAAATTTTAGATAGAAACAATGGCTGATTTTGCTTTCTTTGAAAACAACACGAAATTTTTAACTACTTTCAGATGAAACATTGTTTAATATCCCGCAACGTTTGGCACCTACAAGAGTTAATTAGTATGTCAACAGCTAACTTATCAAGTAGCTCTTGTAGCTGACGATATTTAAATTTAATTTGCCTGGTGTGACTGAGGAAAAATATCCGTCACGATGGTCGGCCGTTGGTGTTGAACCCAGGACTTCCCGAATCCAAAGCCAACGCTTCACCAACGGAGATACGGCCACTCGGCCTGTTGCCCACGAGACAAGATGACACTTGGGATTCTCTTGTTCCGTCTTGTGAAAATAAAGGCCTCTTCTTGAAAAGATGTGCCTGTTTCATCTCTTGAGCAAACTAACGGCATAGGCCTGTTGTCCAAACAGACTTGACATACGTAAAAAGAAGAAATATGTAGGCTGATCAAGCGTAGTTATTAGAGAGAACAGATAGATGAAATGTATTGCCGCGACTAACTAAAACATTCTACAGGACATGCCAAAAAGACTCCTTTGCATTAAGTTGTCATTAAACATTGAAGCACAAACTGATTTCTTTTTATTAGTCTTTTTCTATCTCGTGGTGAAGTCTTTATTTACAAGACGCAATACAGCTTCCCTCCCAGGTTTCCTTCACCATTACGAATCCATGCAAATATGTTGCTCTTGGCAAGCAGCTCAAGGACATACAAGCGTGTTTGCATGGTTCACGTGCTGGGAACTTAACCACTCCACGACATGAAGAACGGATTCAGGACAAAAATAAAAAAGATTATCTCTTTTTTGTCCCTCGAGAGCAAAGATCCAGCTCACAACCCACCACTCAGCGAAAACAACGTGCTTTGGTGTTTTCTTGAAGAGAACAGTGGAAAGCTCTATACATGTTGAAAAGTCGATGATTTTTTTAAAACACTATTTATGGATTGCATAATGGACAATTTGACGATAATTATTTCTTTGATAACTTTTCTACCTTACGAACCATTACAGGTATTTCCAGTGTAATTTTTAATGAATATGTTATTCTACGATATAGAAAAATTACAATGATTTGACATGGTGATGGTGTCTACTAATTTGTGATTTGAAATCCCAGAGTTTTAAAATTTTTTCGTTTTTTTTTAATTCCCTGAATTCTTAGTATAGTGGAACATGTAAATAATATGCAATGATATATTTTTTTGATCCCACCACTACCCAGTGCAAGAGCATCTTGTACATTATTGATATTTCACAAGTAAAAAATAACATATTTAAAAAAAAATCTGGTCAGCAGTGGAAATCGAACTCACGATCTCGCCTTGTCGTGGCTGCTTTTACCAAAGTGGACAGGTCCAACTCATAAATTTCCCTCATGAATTCTAGATTTTCCTGAGTTTTCCAGATTTATAAAATTCCCTGAGTATTCCATGTTTTTCAGGGTGGTAGGCACTCTGGATTTAAAAGGAAATCCCGAAAATATTTTGATATTTTTTTTTACGCATCGGTTTTGCCCACGACAAAAATCTACTGCTTAAATCCGTCGGAAGTGTAACTGCCAATACACTTAAAACCACTGTTTCATGATGCGTCAATGCAAGACACGTTCACAAAAAAGGCTATCAAGTCAATCATAAGTTTGTTTTTAGTCATATGATACAAACAAATACAAATTGTCATTGTGCAGTAAAGTATTGTAGTGGAGTCATGCTGTACTCTGCCAATAGATAGTCTAACTTCAGCGAAACGTAATCGTCTCAACCAATCCACCAAGTTGCTCAAATGAATTAGTCTTGGCGGAATGATGTGAGGTAAGTGAGTAAGTATACGTCAGAAGAGGCATCCGACGTTTATAACACTGAATTTCCGACCGTCTCAAACGATGTTTTGGTCATAAAACACGCCTAGAGCTAAGCGTATTTGAGATTACGTGCGTCACTATCACCTGGCAAAAGGGACGAGGACAAGAACGGACCAGTATAGATACTGCCTGCATCAGAATGACATGTGTGACGTATGTCATATCCGAAGCTATCCGTCTTTGCCACTAGGAGCATGCGAATCAAACTGGGGCAAAGTACATTAAAGTATTTTACGAATACTTATTAAAACCATCGCTTATCTGCGGTTGCCGCGACACCCAATTTCGCGGATCGAGAGTTTACTGTATTTTAAATTAAGGTCAATGTCGCTGTCTCTCTTCTTGAAACATTCAGAACTACGCCACGACAAGTAACACTGATGTTGCAGAACGCATAAAAAGTTACGTTTCTGACATTTATATCTGTCTGAGACAAGATCAGAATAGGTACTACTAAATTCACCTATTACATTCAAACGCTTTACGACAGCCTCATTTTCATGTACGACGGAACTATGGGAAAATCTGTTTGAATGTTCCAGCTTATGAATGAAAATTGTACTTTTGAATAATACAGTTCACAATAAAATAGATGGTGCACTTGACATTTTAATCTTGATTAATGTAAACTCAGACGGCGCAGCATTTCTAGTAACTTGCACAACTATCTCCACTTTCTCCACGACACGACAGTGTGCCGTGGCACCCCGGTTGAGGATTACTGCACTACACCACACGATTAAATGATAAGAATACGGACGCGTATTCAAATTTTCCACTTTAAATTAAGATGGAAGTCACTTTAAAAAATAACAATTTCTGCTCGAAATCACTCAATTGCGTACAAGGTAAATTGATAGTAAGTGTTCAAGTTGATGAAGAACCCATTTCATCGGTAATTATCTTCCAAGAGGAACTTGAAGAGCTAAGAGTCATAACCTGGAAGACATTCAATATACAAACAGCTGTTTCATCTTCTGAACAATTTCCTCCCCCAAGAAGGGAAATTTCCGGATGAAATTTTCTCCCCGAAAAATAAATGACGTCATTTGGAAGAACGTTTCTTTTAACCCCCCGTTGCATGTCTCACTGTTTGGGGGAAAAGAGCAGGTGGAAAAGCGATCAATATTGCCTGAAAGTGGCCAAGGATACCCAGAGGCATTGGCCCAGCTCAAGAAAAGCTGGAGGGATATCAACGGGATAAATGTGAAAGAAGGTGAGACATACGGATGGGAAAATGAAAGCAGATATTCCCTCTGAGAAGAATGAAGTTTTGCGATCAGAATTTGGAGGAATAGAGATAAAAGTACTCAAGTTGGCCAACTGTGTTTCGTAAAGAAGATTCTCACATCGGGTTACCAGCTCAAGATAATATATACACATATTTTTTAACATTAAAATATTTGCATTGTTTTTCCATCACGGACGAGTGAACTTCAGCTATAGATAACTTTCGCCACGAACATACCTAGTGTGAACAAAATAGATAAAATTTCTTTCAATGAAGGTATGAGAGTATGCAGCGTTAGTTTTTTTTTTTTACTGGACACTTATATGCATGCAATGAGCTATTAGGAAGTGAGAAATTTTAAAGTGAAGCGATTCTGCATAAATGTATCAAAGTAGTCATTAAAAAAAACAACAGCACCTTAAATTCAGCTATTGTATTAATTCTTCGATTTAGAATATGACTCTTATTTATGGCCCTTAGGTATCTAAGGCTTAGGGGAGGGGAAAGGATTCGGAAAGCTGTCGGTCAGGGTCTATGCTGAAGGTGCCATCCCAGCATTTGCCTGGTGTGACTGAGGGAAAAACGCTAGAAAACCCTCAGTCAGGATGGTCGGCCGCTGGGATAGAACCAACGAGCTCCCGAATGCTACGCCAACGCTCTACCATTCAGCTACGGCGGCTCGGCAACTTAGATTTAGAGTTTAAAAAATACCGATATGTTATTCTGCTTGAAGAAAACATCTATTTATTTCGTACAAGTTACTGCTGAATTGTTGCTTCTGAGAAATCTTTGATGGGACATGCGTTCAGAAAGCATTTAAGTGTTGCAGTCATGTATTCTGGATACTCTTGCGTGTTGAATACTGGGATTTAATTTTTTTTTCAAATTTGTATGATTTAAATCTAAAATTGTTACAACGCATCTGTTTCAAAGAAGTACCGTAACGGTAACTATACAATAATTAGGACATCGAACTGACTACTTCTCACTGTCTGTAGGAAACTCAAACCACATGCGGGTCGCGCTAGCTCAGTGGTAGAACGCTCACCTTTGGTGCGTGTGATCCTCGGTTTGATCCCAGGTCGTACCATGCGGGCTTTGTGGTGGACAAACACCGTGTGCATAGATTTTCTCGGAGTTCTCCCGTGTCCATACTTCTTCATTACACGAATTATCACATCTTCACCCATTCGTCCTGAGCCAAAGTAGCTTACAGGTCTTAAAGAAAATTCAGAATTCGAATCACATGCTTGAACCCTTTACGAACGTCAACGCTAAGTATGATAGTCCAATGATGAATTCTACGGAACTAACAATTGCTAAACTTTTTTCTGTTTTTTTAAAGAATAGCAGTCTGATCTCATTACTGGTGATCGAAACTTTTAGCAAATAGTGATACATTCTTGAAGTGGGTAATAACTGTACGAAATAATTAAACCGGAGTGCAAAAAATTAAATTTAAGACGGTTCAGCAGTTCTATCTAGTCTATTTGTATATTTGGAGCAAGAAAGCGATCTGGCATCTCCTACGAGGTCAGCAACACACATACCAAAAAGGTTTGTTGGGTTGCCGACAACGAAGGGGCTTTTCGTAAATTATTCAGTCGATGCTTAGATCTCAATCCCACTGCAAGACGGAATATTTTATCATTTAAAACTCCATTTGATGATTATATAGGAAGGCCTTCTCAATATGCGGCCCGTGGGCCACAGCTGGCCCCCACGACTGCCTCCGATCAAAATAATCATAAATGAGAAAATCAATAAAAATAAGTTATTGAATAAATCATACGGGGAGAGGCGGCGCTGTGTGAGTCTTATAATCTAAAGTGTACTAGGTGGCAATGCACCTAGTGATATTACATAGCCCTATTTTCCTTGTTTTCTAAAAAGTTTAACAGTGATCAATCCTTGGCCCCCGCAAACTTCATATAAGTGGGGAATTACTCAATGGAAAAAAAAAATGAGAAGGGCGTCTCTCTCTTGTAGACGTGATCATGTATTCTCCTGGTGATTCAGGTTCTGCTGTAGGTCCAACAAAACAACTTGTATTATAAAAACCACCATTCCTACAGAAAGCGACCTGAGCCTGGGTTTACTGTTACTTTTTATTCGTGAATGGATCAATACAAGCTGTTACACTTCAGAAGCACCACACAAAATAACTTCGAAATGCCTGGTGTTTTACTGTCTTTCTGATATTGACAATTTACACTAGATATTTCCTTATTCTCACTACGAATACCATATAACGCAATACAAATCTGACAACATTTCTTTTGAATTAACATAAATTGAAGAGCTCAGAGAACAATGAATGTCAGAAATATCAAACAAATGAATCGCTATACAACTAACTTCGAAATTCAATCCTTCGAAACTGCCTATCTAATAAAATTCCTTACCGATATACAGTGTAACACAGAACATTCCACATGGGCGAGTTAGGTGACAAAAATAACGTCACACATTCTATAAGCTTCAAGCTTCTACAAGTGATGGCATATCTATTTTATGCACTTTTGAATATGCTGTTTTTATTTTAAGCTACACAGAAATCAACGATTTGTGTGTGTGTGTGTGTGTGTGCTTAAAACATGTTTCATAAACAATTTCTTTACATTATGAAATCGTATGTTTTGGACTGTAAAATGAACTAATGTTGATGAAGAGTGATGATCAACGACTGGAGATCCTTACGTACATAAACATCTAATTCCTTCCTTTCTCAGTTGGTATTATAATAACCTGAGAGAAAGTGAAGATATTTGAAAGTGAAAACCAAAACATTAGCATCTCATTATATGCTGTACTAAAATTACCTTAGACCCAGCCCAGCGGTCTAGTGGTTATGACAGCAATTGCAGAGGTAGATACGCCCGAGTCTTTCTATCGGTCATATTGACTAAAATCTTCCAGAATTTCCCCCGTTTCACGGACGAATGAAGGTATAGTACCTAACAAACAACATAGCTGCTATTTTCCCTGCCCCATGAAGAGTGCTTGGCTGCTTGTGAAGTCCGTAAATAGAGAAAATGAAAGGAAAATAAAAAGCATCCAACTGTAGAAACCAACTCAGCTTCTTCCTTAGCTTATATTTACGCACATAGACTAATTAGTCACTAGGGGAGGTTCCATAACTTGGAATCGAGAAGCTGGCCGTTGCATTATAACAGACCGAGCGGCCATAGTTTCGGATTAGGAAGGTCCTTGATTCAACCCCAGCGGCTGACTATCTTTTAAGGTTTACCCAGAGGTTTTCTTCAGTCACACCAAGCAAATTAGGCTCTGGTCGACTTTTCCCTTCATCCTCTCCCCTAACCCTATGCCGGCCTGAGTCTTAGATACCTGAAGGTCATCAAATAAATTCAAATTCCATTTGATAGAGCATAGTTAAATACACTTTTCGGCTAAGTTCTGACAGCTTTAGTGCTCCACAGGAAAACCGCTTACAGAAAGTTTTCATTTTAAAAAAATCATACAATTTGAGAGGTCCGGCACCTACAGCTTTGTTAAATTATATTGTCTGATGTGAAATATTCATTGAAGTCAACTGAACTGCATAAACATCAAAATTCGTCTCAAAATTATTAAAGTATCTTGTTATGGAATGAAAGTATTTTACACACCGTGAAGTTGAAGCAGTGTCTCGTAAGTAAAGATGGCAATATGGTTAATGCAATCATTCTAGTTAATTAATGAGATTTCTATTTAAATCCTAAACATCAATTTATCTCGGAACCGAACGTATTATGCACGAGGTACTTAATGCTATTCTAAACTTTCAACCCAACATAATGCAGTTCTGTATGAAAATAATTTATAACCAAAGTGACTTTTAATTATAATCGATAAATCGTTAAAATGCACTTCTGATCACAGCCACTGAAATTAATTACCTTTCTAAATTCTGTTACATGAATTTTGAAACACTATATTCATAGACTTTTATGAGTTATTTACTACAATCTGCTAACGCAAGAGCGATGATAAAATAATTCTCGAGGGAGAAAAACTATAGCGATGCGTGCCGCTTATCGATCCGCGCAGGTCTACCTTTTATTCATAGTTACAATTCGTCCCATGTGAGTTGAGTACACGCTATCTAGTCTCACCATAGAGACAGCTGACACGGAGTTGGATTGAAAACGCCCTCTTCACACTGCCTCAATTGAATGGGTAGCCTAATGTAAACAACGAAAAGGATGTGCTCACCTTCATACACCGGAAACTTTCCTCTCCCAATGTTCCTCAAATTAAACCGATGTTCGATTCTTTTTATAGCCACTAATCCAACAACGAAAGGACGATAAAAAATATCAGATTGGGGAAGTTTCAAGCATGAATTTAACTTATACAAAGTCGCTGCACCTTTCCCTTTACAGTACGAAAGTGACTGAATATTTTAACACACAAATGAACTTCGGTAATAGGGCTTAACCTACTGGATTACAAATTTTCAGGGTTAAAAATTCTCATAAAAGGAAGCAAAAACTCTTAGTAAATATGAGTGGAGAAAACCAGCACTAAAGTTCGAAATATTCTATTAATTTACTGTTTTCTTAGCTAATAATCGCATTATACTAAAATCACAGAAAAAGCATCGATTTTTTTTTTTTTTTTTAATTTTTGTCATGATTCGAATAACTTCAAAGAATATGCTTTAAAATATATTCCTTGTGCTTGCGAAACGGTTGTAATTTTCGGGTTCTAAATGAACACTCGAAGAGGTATTTGGACTCAATAGTTTTGATTCCTACATTTATCTTCAGGCAAAACAGTTTATTTTAAAGATTCAGGGACATTTATTTAGAAAAGTCATGTTTGTTACACTTTTATGTTCACTTTGATAAGACTTTTCTATCCTGAAAGTTTCTAGTCCCCCACTCTGTTTTAAAATACCCTATAGATCCCAAAACTTGTTTTGCGACAAATATGCACTATAATAATAATAAATTCAGAAGCTATGAACTTAATCTGAAATAGCATATTCGAAAATACTAAAAATCTTGCAGAATAGTTAAAATTATATATATAAAAAATAATTATATATTCAAGTTTTCACAAACACTTTTCCTTGATTAATACACTCACATTTTTCATTTTTTCGAACTAGATAATCACACCCTAGATCTGTTACAAAGCTGAACAGAATATCTGAATTGGAGGGGTGGGGGATGCCCAAGGACGGCGATCCGGCTATAGTGTTAAAACCTCTTTCTGAACGAACTTCTCTGTCTCAGTTTTGCGCTTCTCTCTTTGTTCTGTTTGTATCATCGATTTCCTCTTTTCATTTTAACTACACCTTCACTTACAAATGTGCTAACCAGTTTTATATTATCCTTTTTAGCATTCTTCCCTTGCCTTACTCTCGTTACATAACTTTTTTATCCAGTTGATTTTCGAGGAAACCTTACAAAGCGTTAAACACACGACCTTGGAATACAAAGCTCCTGTTGTACCTATGGTCTTCCGCATTTTGTAGGGCTTCCATAAATTCTTTCAAGCAGCAGCAAAAAATAATAACTGACTAATCCCTTTACCAGATAACGTTAAGGAATTCTGTGGCTAATGAACTAGCAGGGTGACAAGTTTGATCAGATTGAAAAAGAGCAAATAGAGTGATTTCTTCTTTAAATACGAAGTAAATAAAATCTTATTTTACTTTAAGTCTTATGATGCAAAGGCGTTGGTGTTGCCACCAAAAAGATGAACAAAACCGCAGAATTGCTCCTGGGTCATTCCAGCTCAAATTGCCCGATACCTCCAGGTCGACATTCTCAGACTTGAATGACTTTCTTTCCGCAAGTAATATGGGTCAATTTAGACAGAAATGTAAAATATCATTGTTGAACTACTTTCCATTCCAGAGATATATGATGTCAAAGAAAGGTCGGAAATAATGATATTTCCTATTCGCGACTGTCGTTTAAAATCGCAAAGTTACATAAATAAATGTATAATTTCTATTATTATTGTCCAAATGACGTGAAATTTTGACAGAAATATTTCAAAGACATACGCTTTCCTCCTACAAGTTCAGAGGATGTATTCGGTGGCCAGGTTTGATTACAGAGTTTGTTAAATACACGATTTTTTTTATAAAAAGGCTTTTATCTCTTATTGATGAAACATTAATTAGTTTAATGATGTTGACAATGAATGACAGTAATAGAATTGCACCTGATACATTAGAGTATATAGGTTTAGTGAGAGTAGTTTCAACATTGTTCCAATATTCCTTCTTTATTTTTTTAAAAAAAATATAAATTTAAAATGTCTGGAAAAAAAAAATGTGCATAGCACATCATAAAACAATTAGTTTCGTGGTATTGACAAATAATAAAAGTAAAAAAAAAAAATGTTATTCCTATGACATGAGTCAATTGTAGAGAATCAATGCTGAAAGTTACATCACAATGGGAATGTTTGAATATTCATGACCTGATTAGAATATCCGTGAGGGGCCGAAGTCAACAGTTACTAGACTGGCCCATATAAAATAAAGATTTTTCTGATTAAAATATTCCATGAAAGCGGGTGGTCCAACGAAAAGTTTCCATCCCCTTATTTCATTCTCTAGTGGTTTGTTTAAAAACAATCTCGAAATACGTCAACTTCTGACGAGGACGAATTACTGTGACAAATTTAGCAGTCTTGTGGCAAAACCTTCATTTTCCGTAAATAGCAACATAAGCCATTTGAAGCTCCTATAATTTTATTTACAAAAAAACTATTTATTTGGATATTCAGTACATAATTTGCGTGTTATTGAGTTTATTCTGTGGCTGGTGGAGAAAACCTCGAACCTTTAATTCGATAACTTTAAAACGTCACTAACGAGTGTTAAATTTGAAGAATGTGATAGTTCAAAACTCGCCACATTATGACGCAAACCAAAAACAAAGTGATCGACCTAGAATTTTAACAAACCATTTGATTGGTTCATTTCACGTTACACGCGAAATTTTAGAAGAGAACATAGGAACCTAATTTACATTGTAAATTTACAATTTGTCTTACAAATATGCTTATTTTTTAAATACATGTGAAAACGAACAAACAGAAAAAAGAAAATACAATTTCTGTTTACAAAACAAAAATTGTTGTTTCATAACATTACATATTTTGCGTATTTGTATTAGTATCAGATTATTTCATTTCTTCACAAATTACTCATAAGCAATTTATACTCAGCGGAAGTATAAAGTTTACCTACGTGTATGCTAAAGGATGAAAATAGAAAGCTGCGTACCTACTATTGATCTGACTGCATTAAATAGCTCTCATTGAATTGAATTTTACCTAAGGCCTTAAGGCAACTTTGGATCAGACTGAATGGATGATGATGGGGGAATTGGTGGAATGAAGGAGGTGGGAGGAAACGAGAGAACCCTTGAGAAAACCCACACAGACACGGATTTTATTCACCACAAAGACCACACGGCACTGTTCAAATCCTGTTCAAAATTTTCGAAAAGGTAGGTAGAGTTTATGGATGTCATTTTCGTACAAAACGTAGTGAGAAAAAATACTTTATGTAAATATCAGCTGATCAGTTGGGAATGTGAGTGGCGCGGTTCCAAAATAGTCCTCATACTTTACGGAATACTGTCATAGGGTATTCCCAAATTCATAGTACAATTCTGAAGTTTAAGAATCTAAGTGAAATGAACTGAAATTTACCTTAGTAAGCTGAAATCCTAGAATATTTTGTTAGGGAGATGTAACCCGAAGAAAAGAGTTAATTGCGATTACAAAATTTGCAATTACTTAGGAAGAAAGGAATACACAAACGTCATTTTAGAAGGAAAGGTAATATGTAGAAACACTGTAAAAGGAAATGAATGAACAGGCTTTCAACCTTGCAGGAAAATGAATGAAGTTCTCTTATCACTATTTAAAAAAATGTATTATGCATTTCTGCCCATCGAAAATTTGTTGATGGGAAGATACTTTTATACAGAATTGAATACAAAACTATTTCACCTTGAAGCGAAATATCTCGAGTATTTTAATATACGAGAACTCCGAAAAGGTAGTTAACGTGCCAAAATTAGGGGTGCACTCGTAAATTTTCCAGTACAGGAACGTTTCAATTTTTATCATATGTCATACCAATAACTGTGAAGTGAGGAATAGACATAAAGGGGACTCCATTATTGAAGAATTTAACTGGAGCTTCAATACAACGAAGTGGGAATTCTTCACACTAAATATATTTCGCCCTGAAAGTTTACACGATTACCATGACTGCAATACTTAACTTCTTCTATATGACGATTAATGTTATTTTACTGATGAATTTTGGTTTATAAACTACAATACATGGAAATTATCGCTCTGAAAGTTACGTTAGGGGCAAATAACAAACAATTCAATATATCCTAATGTATTGTACATAACCATAAGTAACATCGTAGTTTTAAAACACATGTCTAAACCTATTAATTTTACAGTTTATGTCACGTGCCTTGTTTATCAGATGGAGTGATACAGATTGCAATTAAATTGAAATTATTTAGTGAGGTTTATTGTTATCTCACTAAATTTGAGTTAACCTTGGTGTACAGTTCTTCTACTACTGTTTCGCAAGTCTGACCTATGGTATGAAGTTGGTTCCGAATTACACAGCTGAACTTAATTAAAAGTAACTAAAAGATCCAGAGCTTATACGCAGCTCTATTTGACATTTACCCTTCCTTTCTCCTTTCAAGAAAGTAATCCCTAATAATACCACGAACAGCTAAAAACGCAATCAAGTCATATCTTTAGCTACAGATTATGTGGAACATTAATTACGTCTTCCTCCGATGTAAATAACTCAAGCAAGCAATTTGTCGCTACCATCAGCAGCTCAGCTTACTTAGGGCTAATCAGTATTCAGTAGGAGGCTAACCCGAACCAGATCTCTCTTCCAAGGGCTCCACTTTATTGTTCTTACTACCTAAAACATAATATTTTAAGTCAGAACCGAAGAACATTCTCCAATATTTACATCTCGACCTAAAGACAAGACAGAAGGGAAATTGTGAATCAATCGACAGGGTCGCCGCCCTAGCTTACACTGCTTTCCTTTTCTGTCTTCCATCCATGAATGCCTTGGTTACAATTAAATCCAAACGTGTCACAGTAAATCCCTCATTTACTGCCTTAATGCACACTAGAAATTATCACTTAACTTCTGTGAATGTGACCCAGAATTCCCACAACAAAGTTTTAAACACCTTTCCTACAAATTCTCAATCGATTCAATACATCCAGTAACAGTAACAATGAACTGCAAAACAAACGCTTGTGGATGTGCTCAAAAAAACATTCCACATATTGCTCGTTCTTGGGATCTCCTTTGCACAATGAATAAAGCACGGAAGTAGACAATTAAATCTTTTGCCCGTAAGCGAAGTCATAAGAAAATACACTGCTCTTGTATTACAGCCGCTATGGAGGTGATGTTTCAATAGGGTCTGTGATCTTCTACATTTTGAAATATCTTCTTTGAATATTTTAAACGTTATAAGAAGATCAAGCCGTCGTATGGCTTCTCTGACGACTTCCTGCTACTCCTCCTGAGGTAGTTTGGATCAGGTTGAAGATGTCATAAAGTATTACTGGCAGGGTAACTGGTTTATATATTTCAATTTCATTTTCTTGATACTAATCGCGAGGTTAGGAGCTTCTGGACAGAATAAAAGCATGCACTGCCCATGCTAAGTGCATTTTTATTTCTTCCGTGATCCTGTTCTTGCTTGTTACACATGCTCTCAAGTATTCAAAACTCATTTACTTTTTACGAGTTCATTCTTAATTATTTTGCATCTCCTTCCTTTTTGTTTAGGTTTATCATATCTTGTTTTCTCTACGTTTACCTGTAGATCTATCTTCTCGCAAGCTTCTACTAGTGTATCAGTGTTACTTTTATTTGTATAGGATCTATATCATCCCCTACTAAATGTACATCGTCCGGTACACGAACAGCTGGTTAAAGCCATTCAATTATTTCCTTTTTGTACTCTTATTTTTAGAATCACACGTTCTAATGCAAAGTAAAAGAGTAGTTGAGACAAGCATCGCCATACATCAATCCACTGAAAATCTCGAAATTATTTAATATATTATTTATTACCTGTACGTATATTGCTTAGGAGGTCGTTGTTGAACACTAGCTGATTTTTAAAAAATTGAAATCGTCGCAGGATATCGTACTTTTATCTTCAAATAGAATTATGCTTTCCTGAAATCAATGAACAGCTTATGAACAGCCCCATCATTTGAATTTATTTGTGGTCTTTGGCTCTTTGAGTATTTCAGACGCTACTTTTAGATGAGATATCTGGTACTACGGAGACACTTGTACATGCCTTCCTGTAGCATTTAGAAAAAGAAAAGCAAATTGAAACGCACGGTGGTCGGACAGAAATCCAAATCAGACGTGGTATATTAATGTATTATCCTCTAGCGAATATCCTTAGTCACGACGATTATCTGGTGCCATGCAAACTATGCTGTTACATATTAAATGGATGAAAAGGCTAGAAAACTCGTAACTATTGGTCACATGGAAATATGTTCAAAGAAGGAATAAGCAATCATTTTGTTTATAAGAAAGGACATCGTTCACAGTTTCAGGTATATAAGGATGAACTTTATCAAAACGGGTTTCTGGATAGTTGCTACATTAAAACACCATTCTTTCATTTACAACGAAGCAATCAAGAGAGAAACAATAAGCTCGAGTAAAAAAAAGTAACGTTGGAACAACTCTCTTAGGCCCTACTACCGAGCGGCCGTAGCTCTGTCGGTAGAGCGTTGGCTTAGTAATCGGAAGGTTCTAGGTTCGATATCCAGACTGAGCTTTTCCCAGGGATTTTAGGTAAATACAGTGATGATACCTTTAACTTAGGCCCTGGCAACTTTTCATCCTGCATACTTTCCTGAGCCATAGATGCCTAAAGACCATAAATAAAATTCAAATATCTTACCATACACCCTTGCATGTAAGA
>JAGDQP010027089.1:0-25313 GCA_022664845.1 Lepisma saccharinum
TGTTCTGTATGTTCCTGTGAGTCTTATCAGAAGTTGCCTTTGAGCACATTTTATTGTTTGACTTTGTCTGAGATCGTCCATCCGGTGGCTCCAGACACTGGCGGCGTATCCGACTAAAGATCTTATGATGACGTCATGGTACAGCTTAACAATTTTTATCGGTATCCTTAGTTCTTTTGTCGCAATGTTTAATAGTTTATGTGCGATTTTAATTGCTTTGCTTGATATCAATTCGGTGTGTTTTCTGAAGTTTAACCTTTCGTCAAGTGTTATTCCTAAATATTTAAAAGTTTGTACTCTCTTAATTGTTTTATTATTGATTTTGATTATAGGTCCTCTGTTAAGATTAAGTTTTTCTTTAAATAGTACAAATTTTGTTTTCTCTGCTGAGACTGTTAATTTATTATTACTACACATTGACGCCATTTCTCTTGTGACGGCGTTAGATTTCCTTTCTATCTCCAATCTGCTGTTTCCTTTTATTACCACCGCCAGGTTGTCCACAAACAATACCACCCGTTCTACCTCTTGTAGTTTATTAAGCATCTCGAGACATGGCTGGAAGGTTAGGTACCAAAAGATCGGCCCCAGAATCGACCCCTGAGGACATCCTCTTGACGGTCTTTTGCCCACAATTCCATCGGCCGTACTCACTTCTATTCTTCTATTACAAAAATAGTCTTTAATCACTTTCCAAATTTTTGTGTGGATTTTTAGTTTTTTTTATCTCTCTAATTAGAGCTGGCCACCATAGGTTGTCGAACGCCCCCGCTATGTCAAAGAATATTCCTATAGTATATTTACACTCGTCATTATTAAGTTGTTGAATTTTGTTTCAGAGCTCGTTGATGGAGTCTTCAGTAGATTTATTTCGCCTAAAACCAAATTGTAAATTGCATTCATTAATATTTGGCCTTTTATTATTTATCTTCGCTGCGATTACTTTTTCGAATATTTTACTTACGACGTTTAGCAGGCAGATAGGTCTATATGACTTAGGGTTTGTTCTATCCTTATCCTCTCCTTTCAGGAGTATAACCAGCTTTGCCTTCTTCCACGAGTTAGGGAAGATTCCTTGTTCTAAGCATTCGCGAAAAAGTCTTACGAGGTATGGAGTCCAGATATCTTTGTTTTCTTTGTAGATTTCGCTCTTTATATCATCTGGGCCTGGGGCCTTACCATTTTAAAGACATTTTATGGCTTGTTCAACGTCCCAGTTTGTAACGTTGAGCTCTTCATTATTTTCTTCCTCTTGCTCGGGATTGTAGGTCTTGGAGGCTTCCCTCGTGAGTGTATTCTGCTCATTGTCGTCATTTTCTAAATCATCGGGGAACAATTTTGCTAAGAGTAACTCTGTCGTATCCTTCCAGCTGGTGGTAAACTACCCATTATCGTTTTTCAAGGTGTTTAGGGTGCCCTTCGTCTTTATTTTGCTCATTACAATCTTGTATGGTGTTCCCCATGGGTCTAGACTAAGATTATCCTCTACGAATTTTTTCCAGGTTCTTTTCTTGTGTTCGCGTAGCTCTTTCTCGAATTGTTGTTTGATTTCCCTATACTTGTTTAGCCTGCTTTGCCTCAACTCGTGGTCTCCAGCCGCTCTCTAACTTCTTCTAGCTGCTTTTGTTTTTCTTTTTAGTTTATCTAATGCCGCTGTCCAATACGTTTTCTTCTCTTTAGTTCCACCTTTTTTATTTGGGATGGCTTCTTCAATGGCTTTCTTTGTGACCAGCTCTAGTTTCTTTGTCAAGTTATCAATATTACAGTTTATGTTAATCTGTGGTAAGTGTAGTTTGTTATTAAATTTTTTCCAGTTTATTTTGTTTACATTATATTTAAATGCCGTTTTGGCTTCTTCATCCTCTTCGTGATCTTGTTGTTTTAGATTTATGTTAAATCCGATGGCGTTATGGGCATTCGTTGTTGCATCTTCCACGACTCTCCAATCCGTTAAGTCATTATACACGTTTCCCCCGGACAAGGTTACATCGATATTTGACTCCGCCATAGTACTGCCCCTAAATGTCGGCGGTTGTCCTTCTCTATTGTGGATTTTTAGGTTAAACTGTCGGATCATCTCTTCGAACATTTCTCCATTACCGTCAGATCCGGGGCAATGCCACAGCGGGGACTTTGCATTCAGATCCCCCACAATCAGTATATCCCTATTATTAAAAGCATTCAGAATATTCTCCAGTCTCATTACAAACATCTCGGTCGGAAGAGAGAACTGACAGTAAATATTGACCACTAACAGCTTTCTCTTTTCTTTAGTTATCTCTAGACACTGGACCCACCTGTCCGAGTATTGGGCATGCTCTAGGGTTTCTATATTCTTATTGAATATCAGCGTTGCAACCATAGGATTCTCCCCCCTCGGCAACACCGCCACGGCATCTACCGGAAATACCTGCAGTCTTCCCTTTCTGGTGTACGGTTCCTGTAGGCATGCTACGTCCACGTTCTCCTCTTCACATAGGTGTCTCAGCTCAACTCATGCTAGTTTAGATCTATCCGCGTTGAGCTGGATGATATTAATCATGATTTATGGTTGTCTAGTGTAGACGTAGCATGCAGGAAACTTTTCTGCTGCATTGATGGCTATCCGACCATATGCCATGACAAACTGTCTATAGACGGTGTTCAGTCGGAAAGTCTAGTTTCTTCTTTCAGAAACTTTGTCTACTAGCTTGAGCAGATCGCCTGGGTCCGAACTAACTCCATCTGATTTTAGATTGATTCTGTCTACCTCTTCAATTATAGGGAAGGTGATGCTTTTCCATTGTGGGTGTATGTTCCTTATAATGACTCTCAGTGCAGCCGTCAGAGTGTTGGTCTCCTCAAGTCTCGACAGGTTATAGTCCAGTTGCATGGTGGCGTACAGACTTCTGGGGTGAGATGCAATCATCTTCGTTTCTTGGTCCGTCAGCTTTCTCTCCCCCAGGTCAGGCATGTTCTGAGTAGTGTCTGTTCCGTCTATTGTTTCCTTTTTCGGTATTTCTACGACTGCAGCATCGCTCCTATACTCCTTTACTTTACCTATTCTTTTGTAAAACCTCGGGATCCATGATTTCCAGCTCTTCTTCTTCCTGTACGTCCTTTCCTGTTCGGGTATAGTTTGCTTTCCCCCCCCTTTCTACCGAGTCGTCATTCGAATCCGCCGTCTGTTCCTCTTTTCCCTCTGTTCTACCCTCGTTTCTGTTTTCCGCTATAATTTCCTTGTTTATTTGATTTTGTTCTTCTAGATTTCTGTTGTCTTCCAAATTACCTTTTATTGTCTCAAAGAGTAGTTGTTCATTTATTACCATCTCGAATCCGATATTTTGGATTTTGTTTTCCCACCTTTTCATTATCTTTAAGACTTCCTTTGGGGTAGCTATCCAAAGGCCCATTCCTATGACTGGTATTGTTGTCTTCTTTCTTTTTGATCCTTGCATTGTTGACAGCAGATCCATAAGAAGATCCAGGTCGGCGAGAAAGTTTGCGTCGAAGACATAATATGCAGTACTCTGCAATCGTATCTGTTTTCACTAAAACTGGTTTCCAAAAACTGTTTGTCTCCAACCTCGATTTCCTCCCTCTCGTACTCATCCAGGTCAAAGCCGTCATGTGACGGGGCAATCACCTGGGCGAACCCTCTCGGGAAAGTTGCTAGTTCCGGGTTTGCAAAGTGCAAAACTAATTTGTTTCTATCATCTAGGTGAATATGTTCTAATTTTTCTTTTAAGTGTTTGTCCGTATCAATAGCATTACTATTTATAATCCAATTGGTAAAAATATTTATTTTCTTATTGTTGTTAAATTCTGCCAATCTTTCTGTAGTCCTTTTCTGTCTGCACGGGGGTTTCTTCTTTTGTGTTTTTTCTCCTCTCCTTCCGCTGGTGTTTGGTTAGGGTCCATAATCGAACTTTTCTATTGTGCGTCGGAGTTGCATCTTATATTGAGGACACTCCTATTGTGTTTTTACCCCGCACTTCTTCCCTTTTTTTATGACATCGTATACATACTTTTCTTTTGTCCGCACATTCTCGTTTTTTATGGCCCTTTTCGCCACAATGGCAGCATCTTTCATCATCTCTGCAGTTCCGCTCGATATGCCCGTAATCTTTATACTTCATACAAACCGTGACTACTAAGTAGTCCTTGACATTTGTAGCTTCATATCTAATGTATATTTTGGTCTGCGGAGTAGGATTTCCCTCACCGATCGAGGGACCTCGATTATTAAGTGGTATCTGTCCCTGTCCCTCGGTCCCGTCTTGAATCTTGTTGTTATCAATTGCTTCTGTTCTTCCGTTATTTCTGGTAAGTTCCTCTCTATTAGTTCTTCTAATACCTCTTTCTCTTGTAGTTCCACTGGGATTCCGTAGATGATTGATTCGAAGCTCTACTTATTGATTCGAAGCTCCTGCCAATTCCCGGGTGGTTGATCAGCTTCTCCTCATCTTGTGTGGTCGCCATCTGCAATACTAGGGCAGTTCTTGTTTGCACCATTTGGAAATTAATTTTATCATTTCTTCCAATAGTCCTCGTCAGCCTCATTCTTATGTCTTTTATCGATTCACTATCCTTCTGTTTTATTAGTATGGTAGGTTTTGGTTGTATATTGTTGGCTTCTATTATTTTTGTTTTCTCCGGCAGTTCTTCCCTCTTCTTCAGCATGTCCGCAAACGTTGGTACTACCGCTTGTGTTGTTTTTGTTGTTTCATTCTTTTGGCTTCCATTCTCTCTGTACATTTTTTTTATTTCTTCCTCCAATTGAGTTATTTTTTCTTCTACATCCAATATTTTATGTTCATTTTGTTGACTAATAATTTCTAATTCCTTGATCCTAATGGTTCCGTCGATAGCCTGTTGTTTCTCTTCCTTCAATTTCCTTTCCAGATTTTCGATCTCATTCTCTCTTACCTCCACTTTAGTTTGCCACCTGACCAATTTAAGTTCCTCTCCTCTTAATCTGTCATTTTCTTTGCTAAGTTTGTTGTTTTTTCTCTCAAGTTCTTCTATCTTTCCTTCCACTTAAGCAACGCGTATCCTTAACTCTGTTGTTTGTTCCTGATCCTTGTGTCTTTTGTTCGCTTCTTCTTCCTCCGGTGTTCTTACTCTTTTCTTGCTTGTTTCGGGGTCTTCTGTCATAGTTGGTGTTCCAATCTCTTGGACGTCCATCGCCCCCCACGTTACAGGCTCAGTTTCCTTACCCTTCTTAACTCCATCGAAGTTTCTGATGCCTTATTTGCCTCTTCCCATTCGGCATTTACTTCTGCTACTATTTTGTCCTGCAGTTCTTTGTCCTCTTTGGATGATCTTGATTTATTTGCATTTATTTTTTTAAAATATATTTTCTGACCACTTCAGCTTATATGGATTAGTTGCTGATATTTGATTCCCGTCCGAATTTCGAAAGTTTCTCCACTCGGTTTCGAGCTTCTTCATTCCGGATTTATTTATGTCCGTGTATTCCATTATGGCTCCCGTCGACAGCCTTCTTTTTAATCTATCTGTCATATCCGAGTTCACAGATTCGTAACCATACACGCACTGGGTCCTTTCCTAATACTTACTATTGTGAGTGTCAGCAACAACATTCCCGGAGACTCAGTTCAGGGAGCACGAGGCCCAGAAGGTCGTAGCGCCCGATGCCTCCTTGAACGCCGATAAAATTTGTTTAAGATACTGTTCTATTCACTTTATGTCGCTTGGGTTACCAAGTTTGCCCGATCGTTATGTAACCAACCAAACTCAAATGTGTGGTTGGTTGCCTACCGCTAAGTTATATTCCGTTTAGTTTTTTTTTTTAGTTTTTTTATTTCTTTTAGTTCGTTCTTCCGGTTTCTTTTTTTAAATGCTGAGAATTGATTTTTTACATTATACTACGTAGGTGTTGCCTTGAATGTGGCTTTTCTTGTGGTTCTATAAGATTCGCGTGCACAATTTCGCCACTCAATAACTCCCCCCCAAAAAATCGGGGGAAGTTGGTGCCTGCGCCAGCTTATGTCACACTTATATGGAAAAAGTTCACTTACCTGACGATGTAATCCTCATCGCCGGTTTGGTCAAAGGCACAGAAATGAAGTATCGCACGCATGCTGTTGCCTACTCACTACTGAGAGAAGGTACCAGTATACACAACCTTGTATACTATTGCTGACACATTAAAGCGTATTATCGGTGTAAATATTACGGTCCTGATAGATTTGGATCAGGGAATCAAACTGGGCATAGACATCACAGGTGATGGATCGTGCTAAACGTTCAGTAGAACCAATTTTAGTATTAACAGGAGAATCCTTAACAACATCCCATGTTGTATCGTCAAGAGTACTTGTTGGAGACAGTATAAATGCATACAATGTATATCCATTAGGATAATCGTGAAAGGTAATAGTATGTCCTTCATTCTGGTGAAATATGCCAGTAAAGGAAACAAGGTTTGGTAACACGCTATGAACAAATTGTTTGCAAAGTCTGGTGTCAATGCCGTGGGAGGATATGATCTTGAACCTACTTGCACCTGAAGTTGATTTAGATCAAACTGTTGGAATTGGAAGGGATTCTAATTGTATTGACCATTACTGTATTGAATGCAGTAATTGCGAGGAACCCAATCACAAATCCTTTGGGGACGTTACCCAAAAAGACATTAGAGAGTGTGGACGTTGATACGTTTTGGAGGATGGTATGCACACGTGTTTCCACACGGGTCAATGGAAGTTTGGCTGTGTTTTTTAGCATATAGCTATTTAACTGAAGTGCTAAATCCGCTGATATATCCATACGGCTGGCATACAGTATGACTTTATCTAGGTGAACTCTATAATTGAAATTTTCGGCACCCATGAGACAGAAAGCATCTTTACTACGATGGAGTTTTACACGTAGGGATACCTTATTAGGGAGTATACGGTCAATGCTGGCAATATCCGTATACAATCGACCCATCATTTCAAACTGAGCACTCCCTGTAACATAAGCTGTACGTTGTTGAAAGCCTGTATTGGCATTATCTAACGTTTTAAACCATCTGTATCCTGCTGTATCCTTATACCATAATGCAGTGGTCAGGCGGGTATTAGAGGCATCTCCAGAGTAATTAAGTACGGTTTCAAGGTAGGCCCGCTAAGGATACGTGCCTGATGAAGATGAAATAACCTTATCGTTGAGGGAAATATGAACTTGTGAAAACAGTTAATGCAAGAAATTATTCACAGGGGCTACGATATCCCCAGCAACAGACGTGGACCCGCTGCGGCTACTGTTAGATTACCCCCTTCAGCGGTCTGAATTCTACATCTTACATAGATGTAAAGGTATGCTGGATGTATATACTTGGTCGTATCTCCAAGAATAACAAACTCAATAGGTCCTTCGGAAGTGAGTGTCGATATGGGTCGGTATTCCACCATTCGAGAGGATTCAATGGCGGTTTGCGTCATGGGTACAGATACCAAATCGAATTCATTGGTACAGCACTCTTTACTACCGGGTGTAAGGAACGACATGGTATTTAACTAAAGATGTCACGTGTTCCTTTACTTGTACGTTTACGGCGGTTTACTGGTGGTCCAATACGTCTGCGTGCTCTACGTGTGCGTGCCCGTCGTCTACTGCTCCCAGTAAGCAACTGACCCAACTTAGTTTCTGCCTTAGTCTTTAAATTCTACCCCGCCTCCCGAATTCGTGTCTTTACGGATTCCTTAACAGGGCGATTTTCCAACACATCGCCAGCAACCTCAATTCCTGTCTGTAGCGCCTGTCGACCCACGGCCTTTGGACCCTGTTTAATGAATGGCATTGCGAATCGAAACAGACCACGGAATAGACTTCCGATACCGTGACCATGTTTATGTATAGGTCCTGCGAAATAGAGTATTCCACGACCACGATGTACAGCTACTTTCATTTAGATAGACGTGTAAAGTGAAGTGTCACCGTCAACGTTCCGGATGCGAATGGCAAATCACGTCCGGCATGATCTTTTAGTAGGATTTCGATGGTATCGAAACTTAATTTTGCTAGTAGAAAATAACATACGTTTTCGAACGTAATGGTTTGTACTTTACCATGGTTTATATCGTTCATAGCAACAATACGTAGTAATGGTGCTTTTGTATCGCCAACGTACTGTGGTTGAATCAAGTCCGTATACACAAACACCTGTTGCGGATATCTAATACTCAGATACGGTTGTTTCTGTCTAGTACCTTCCTTTAAAATGTTTACGGTAGGTTCGAATCCTAATTGCAATGACAACATGGGTGATAAACGGATTGTTTGTATATTATATGTTGCTGTGACCTGGACCTATTGGAATAGGAAAATTGAATCCATGGTGTAATGGTATTCATTTCATCCAGTAAATGCTGGATATAGGTATAGTATCCGGGGGTAATACGGTGTTTTAAATTAGTACCATCCTTTATATCGAACCAGTAAATATTTTCCACATTGATAACATTTTGACACGTAAGTGGTATATGTAGCTCACTCAGTCCGACCGACCATGCCGGATCATTCAGGTGTATGTGATGGTTGAGGATGTTTCGAAAATGCGTTGCTGCATTGTGACTATACGTTTGTGTACTTGCGTTGGAACTTACTGTAATGTAGAAACTATCTTCTGTACTTTCAGATATCATGGTTTACGTTTAAAGTGTAGCGTAATGCTTGACGTTCCGAATTGGAATAGCATGTTTTGCCCACGTTCATCCTTAAAGTCTACGTGAAGGATATCGAAATATATTTTCTCGACCTTCACGTATTGTGGACGATTATACGTATACGCCTGGATTTGCCCGTACTGGTACGCGTGCACGCTGATTTTACGAATGAGCGTACCCATATATGGCTGTGGTTTAACAATATCTAGACATACTTTAATTTCAGAGGGGATATTAGCATCGAGATTGCATTGATACGGGGCAGCAATCGTAATGATCATGGGTCGCTTGCGACGACTATGCGGGAAATAGTGTATGCTATGGTTTTCAACGTTCGGATTCTGACTGAAGCCAAGCAGGTTTTGAAGTCCTGGGGTCATGCTAATAACATAATGTTGCTTAGGATAACGTCTATGTTTAATGTATACCCGATTCCGTGTAAAATCATAGTGCAACATGTGTGGATCGTCAATGGCATTTTCAAAATTCACATCAGAACTGCGTGGATCATCACCAATATTATCTAGTTCATGCTCATCAACGGACCCGAGTTCAGCTTCGAGTTGTTTCTTCAATACAGTGACCTTGAGTAACCCCTCCAGGGCAATGCGCAGACGTTCCTTTTCATCCTGCCTTTCCTTGGCCTCTATTAGTGCCTGTTCCCGCTCTTGTGACTTGAGTGTTTGTGTAATACTTTCCAGCAATGTTGGCACTGAATCATAGTACCCGGGTGGAATTTTAATATTGTATTGCGTTCTCTTTTTACCTTGCGTTTGAATGATGATTTCCTCGTCATGGGGAAGATTATAAAAACTCCATGGTATACGTTCACTGGCTAAGCCAACCACCCGATTGCTCGTGAGATGTATGGGCTGTACGAGTCTGGTTGAATAGGACGCTGTGGTATTATTATTAAATACATTTGCTCTAGCGTTGGATGGTAGGGTTACATAACACTCATATGCCTGTTTGGCGGACGTCATGCCGCTGACTGAACAGTTTGTCTACGTACCCAGCTATTCATACTAGACGGATACCCTAACCATTTCACCTAGAGCCACCCCTTCCTCCGTTTTAACACTTATTGGATAAGGTACTTTGTTTGCTTTCATACAAGCACCTTTTGCAGCTCCTGGGTATACAACCATCCCTTGATGGGATCACCGTTCCAGTCTATGATTTTATATGTTACGGGTATTCCTTTATTGCATTTATCCACAATAAAGATTTCGCGTGACCATTTGGGTAGGTAGCCCTTTTCGAGTTTATGTTTGTATTTGCTAACAAGTACGTACTCGCCCGACTGCAACGTACATACGGATTTCCGTTTTTGTTTGGTACCGTAGAGTGTAAGCCATACCCGATTGACATTTGCGTCATTAACCTGACTTGGTGCCATTTTAATTGTGGAATGTGTTGCGTGATTATAACTCTGTACCAGTTTGTTCAGGATATCAATGTAACGGTACGTGTTTTCCGCAGTAAAGTATTTGTATATTTTTTCCTTGAGTGTGCGGATAAATCGCTCCACAAGAGCAGCTTTCATTTCCGAATGTACACTGTAATGATTGACTTCATACCTGTCGAATACACGTTTTACGTGTTGGTTGTAAAATTCCGTACCTAGATCTGTTTGACAGTGTGCTAACGGTAGTTTGAGCGTTTTCAGAATGGTTGTAATGGCTTCCGCTACGACCGGTCCCGTTTTATTTTTGACAGGAATACATGTCGCATACCTTGAAAACACACCGATGGAACATAGTATGTATCTGTACCCATCACTGTACTTTGCCACATTTTGCATATCCGCAAAATCCATCTGTAGTAATTCGTTTGGTCCACTAACATAATATTGTTTCCGTGGAAAGGTTTTACGTACGGGTGCATGTAATGTATATGCATCCTGTGATGATAACCACTGTTTAATGGATCGTGTGGGCCTACCGGTTTTTCGTTTGAGTTGTGCTATACTTCCCAGAGATATTGGATCGTTATAGGTATAATACACTTTGGATAAGGACATGGTTACATTTTATAATACTTAAAGTTCCGAATTACGGTATTCCGTTTCCTTGTTCTGGCCTTTCTCTTTTTTGCTTTTGCGAGAGTGCGTTTCCCTACTTTCCGAATGTGCACTGCACCCGCCCCAAATTGAAAACTGACTAGTTCTTTAGGAATATTAATTTCCTACAGAACTTCCTTAAATGACTGAATACCAATGGGATGCCGGGGTGCACGTTTCCTTACCACCTCATTAACGAAATCAATAATATTGGAACCTGGAACAATCGTTCGATCTATGCTGACCACACCTGATGAATCTCAACTGATTCGATTGGATGCGTGCAGTAGGTTTAATAAGACTCGTGTTCCACGACTTAGTGTTTTTGGAACTAAATCGAGAATTAACTGGAATAATGGGTTTGAAGATGCTTTTTCCGGCGGGTGGTCCGAATCCAGTAGGGGTAATGCGATTGGTTTATGTGCCTGGGAGGTATGTTGCAAGTACCTGTGCAAAGCCTGTTGATACATTTTCCATTTTTCTTCGGGTGTAATATCAGTCCTTTGTAATATGTTTTGCATTTCATGATCGAGACGTGCTTGATGTGATTCCTTCGATTTGACGGTGGATACCAGTTGTGCTGTTGCCTGTTCCGGTACCAGGATCATTTTTTGAAATTGTGACGATGCCATACTATCGCTTAAACAGACTTCTGGCTACTGCACTTACAATTGATGCTAATAGTAATGGTAGTAGTGCACCAACTTTTTGTAGGAGTAGTCGTCGACGTCGTTTTATACTGCTCTTTGCAAGGAACAGGGCACGTTGCGTCTTCTTATGACGACGTAGACCTAGCTTCTGACGTGGAGACAAGCGAATGTTGCCATTTATTGTGTTTTTGCCAAATGTGCAATTGCGCGTATGAGTCCTCCTGATGCCTTTTGGAGGATCAGTTTCCGTTGCTTACTTTTGCATTTGCAAAGAGCACGGAGCTCACTCCGGTAATGCTGTAGGCTTGACATCTTACTGTCAACTGATCGTAATGGGGGTATGCATGTCTTTTAAATGTGCGTAGACATGCATTATTTCATCTGGAAATATATTTGTACGTATTCGTAATGCATCTGGTGTTTGTTGCGTTAAATCAAACATGAGGTAACTATGTGGTTTTTAAGTGGCTTTTTCAAATACTTCTACAACACCCTTACTGTGTCTAGGCATTATTTGTCTTGCGAGGTAATCGATTTGTAATTTATCACTTGGGATTTTGAACACTACGAGAAAATGTGCGTTTAGCGAGATATCGCTTGCATGTTTTCCTTTTGCGAATAGGTTTTTCACAATAAAGATTACGGTTAAGCTTTTATGATGTGCTTATTTCGTAAAAAGGTTGGAAATGTCTCGGTTCGTTTCACTCATAAAATCATCAATAATGATTAGTGAATTGCGTTGAATGTCAAGTGTCCATTTCTGGAATTCCATTGTAGTACTTAATATTGGGAACGCTGATGTTTGGTACTGCCCCTCCATAGCACCAAACGATTTCGTTAAACTTTACTGTAAACATTTTATCTTTATGTTTGAGTAATTTGTTTACAAAGCAGGTCTTTCCAGCCCTCGAGGGGCCTGCTATTAGAACCGTTGCTGGGTGTTGTAGTGGCTACATGTCGCTTGCTACTAACGGATTGCTATAGTACATTTCTCTTTTATATCATCATGCTCACGATAAAGACTCCCTACAACTGCATCCACCCATACCTATGTACATATTTACAGATTGAATAACAGCCACACACACACACACATACGAGTTTGTCCTTTAGCCTTGTCTGTACCCATATGGTAGGGTCTTACAGTTACGTCTCGTATAACCAGTCGCCGTTTATTGGTTGTCATTTTGTGGGTCTTGTACTCCTTTTTCGAAACGATAATAAACCCTGGCTTCCTCCGGATATTATTAGGGGAAAATATAATTTTGTGTTCCGTCTTTTTAGTTATAAGATCATAAAAGTGTTGGAAGTCAATTTCTTTATGAGTTGGAAAGTTGAGGGTGATTGCACGAATTTTTAATATTTCTTTGACTTCCCCAGTTGCCAAATTACGTATCAGGTACGCATAATTTTTCGGTCGAAACCCAATGAACCGAAACATTTTCTACCCGCTAGGTATTTCATCAGTGAGTTTCCCGAGGTAATTTCCGGTGATCAGCAAGGGTCTTTCGCCTTACTTGTCAATGAACATGATTGAGTCTGTATCTACGTACAGGACTCTATCGTAGCCTACAGTCTCAATTAGTTCATACAGTCTTAAACGTGCCCATGATGATATAAATGCAGATAGGGTAACGTTGGAAAATTTGAGAGGCGTGATTTCATTCTCCACGTCTTTGTATGTGACAATAAGGGATTCAGCCCCGACCGGGACCACGGTGCTAACCTCATATTGAGGAGCCAGTAACAAGTTTAATAATGACTGACTGTCTTTTACTATTTTTGTCTGAGGGAGATCGGTTCGCTGCCCGAATATGCCGAAAAGTGAATTTAAAAATATTTTTGATATCCACCTCAGACCTGGATTCAACTCAATGTTTTCGTACTTCATTTACAGTTCTTCTTTTGCTTCATACTAGCCTATGTATTCCCGTTTTGTTTTTCTGTAACGCACTCTGAGGGAAAGCCACTTGCCTCCTGTCTCATGGTGAGGTAGTTATTCACATAGTCCTTACACAGTCCTTCTTGCTATTAATATTGCCATACCTCATGGATCTTATCGAGTTTATATCCACATGATATCGCCTTTTTTAATTCGGGGGTGCAGAACGTCCGGCGAAAACTCCGTTGGTCCCTGTTGTTCCCACATTCCCCGTTGTTGTGTTCTTCCATACACGTGCAACATAGTCCAAACATGAGTTTGCTGTTGCACGTATAGGGAAGAAAAGGAATTGCGAGGGATGTCGGGGGTTCCACGGTACAGTCATATAATTCCTCGCAATCCTTCAAGTCTTGGAAATCTTTCCTGTACACCTTTGGTTGACCCACGGGCAGGGGATTGCGAAACATAACCCATGGGTACAGTGATGTTACATCTAGTTACCGTAGTCCTTCCGAATCATCACAAGTGTACAGGGACTGGAATACTTCTGTTCTGCCACCCTGGAACGCGTGTTTGGGTACAAGGCCTGCCTTAAGGTCAGCGCACTCGGTTCGAATAAACTAATGGATGGCACTATCGTGCTTGTCGTACTCGTCCCAGGCGCATTCCCATATTTCAATGACCTTTAACCCTAGTCGTTGAAGGTACTTTTTTATTGTTCCATCGGGTAAGACGTTGTTCAAGACTTTCCCCTTCTCCGAAGGGTTCGTGACTAAGGTTTGGGTACGTACGAGGGCACCCATGCAACAGGCAACCCAAGAATTCACACGCATAGAGTTGCGACCCTTCTTTTGCATACCCGTCTAATTTATACGGGCCGCAATGGACCTCTCCTCCATATGGTGCGTGTATAATTTCACGGTTGAGCTCCCGGGACATGTGCGTTAGCCACTGAAGGGCTTTTTTGCTCTGATGGTCTCGTTTCTGGGAGCCTAATGGAGGGATTACAGGTATGGTGTCTTCCGGCATGTACAGAGTGCGATACACACGCATAGCCTGATTAGGTACTGTCGCGCTTGATATAAAACACTGAATTCCAACGGTTCCTTCTTCAATAATATTTGACAACTTTATAACCGTGGCAGACAAAATGGCGACATCGTTTTTACAGTAGGCCAGTAGCTCATTCTGCATGTCGAAGGTGTAGTTTTCGTCCTGACTACACTCGTTATGCCGTTGCTTCAATGCATCGTACTCCTCTTTGCTACGACCCTTGGCGTCAAACAATGCGAAGGGTGGAATTGGACACGTATAGTTTTAGTTTTCCACCCTGTTGAAAAGGTACGGGATTTTACCTTTTCGTAGATTGTTATCCAATCCAAGGGGTTTTCGGGAGACTCGCTAGTTTAACACCCATGTAGGCATAGGAAGACATCGCGATTTTGCAGTGACATTTAAGTGATTTTATTCCCTTGGGCAGTCATATGAATCTCCTTGCCCAATCCTTGCTCCTCTATCGCTGTTCGTGCCGCAATTATGCTGTCATAACGGGACGCATTGTGCGCTAAACATACCGTTAGACGAATCTGGTCCCGTTCTTCCAATACATGGTCAATAAACTCATCCATGTTCTTGAAACTAAAGTCACGAATACCCCCGTTATTAGGATCTCCGCAGACCATGCATGAGGCACCAGTATCCTAATCTTTACATTCATTACATCTGTGGGATGCACAGACAAGATTAATTTCATGTCGGCGGTCCGACTTTGCGTCTGTAGCAAGGAGCAGAGTTTCTACATCGCATATAATATATAAATATTTATCTTCCCTTTGCATGTCCAATTTTCCAATGAAGGACTGGTACTGTGGGAGTACGTGCATCTGACACAGTTTACAAAAATACCGGCCGCATTCGAGCGGGGTTTTATGTCGTTGCGTATCTATGAGGGCTAAGCAGTAGGGGCATTCCTTAAGTCTGTCACATACCGACCTACCTTCTTTTGGAGCCTTTTTATGGTTGGTTTTACAAGGCCATGGAGGGAAATTTTCTATGGCAATCCTCGCATTTCAAACGTCCTTTTTCATCGTCTTGAATAGTGTGGCGAGCTTTGCAAAACGAGGAGGTATACTTGCATTTGTGTCGTAGTCTGTTGCGATACCCCACAAGACACATATCACAGTAAACCCTAATTCGCAAGTATGATGTAATATAGGTTATTATACTGTAATGCCCGTAACCCATTTCCTCGTCCTTGGTGTACTGAATATATATTGAAGGGTTTCTGCAGGAGGACGTGCATACATTACTCTCGCTTCTTTTGTATCCGGGTTCCTCTCATATACTACGATTCTGTACTGCGAACCCAAATGTTGCTGGAACAACTCAATTTTCTCCCATCCACTGCAGTTTCTTGCCTCCACATCAATACCTGCTACTACACACAGATGTTGCGTTTTTTTCCGCCAATACCTGGGTCCTGTGCGTTTGTGTTTCATTCGTTTTACTTGCATCTTTTTCTTATCGGCACGCACTTTTGCCATCCCTAGCGCGTGTGGGAAGCATAGGACCGATTTCGGAGGTGATACGGTGTACTTGGAGAGGAAACCTGTCTTCTCCATGATCTTATTGAATCTACGTCTAGCTTTTCCCATTCCCGTACGCATATCTACCCAGTGTAACTTTATCACCACGTGACCAAATAAAAATGTCTCATTTGAGTTGAGAACGTTTCCTATAGCTGATAAAATTACAGCTGGGGTTAATTCATCCCGTTTCCGCCAACCCACGTACATCGGACGATCGATTTCACTAGCAGTACTCTCGATCGTGATTTCAACGTACGCGGATGGGGGAGGTCAGGTATGATGTTCGCTAACGCAAATTGGAAGAGCTCATTAACATACTCCTCTGGATCAACAGCATTAGCGCCTGCAGGGTCAATCTCAATGAATCTCCCTTCCATCCCAAAGTGAGGGTACCGTCGACGTTGACGAGATATAATGCGAAAGTCACCATTCCCTTCTGTTCCGGTACCTTGCATATTGTTGGTGGGGGGAACAAACGTTTCGCATTCCGGGACTGGTACCGTCTTTTTTCTGTGCTTGGATTCTATTTCCTATTCGTTTATGTTAAACATATTCACAGCGCCCGACGGGCCTTGCTGTACGTTGATGTGATTAGCATCATCGTACAAACGGGCTAACGTCGGTTCCTTTGTTTGTCTTACCGCACCTTCATTCCCTTTCCCAATGTCCGCGGCAGGTGTAGGATGTTCGGGTTCCAGAGGGGTGAACGTACAGGGAACCCTTTCCTGATGCGTTGGATTTGGAGGTATGCTATCCTGTACATCTACGGTTGGTTGTACACCACCTACAGAGCGCAGTATATCTCCCTCCAAATCCAGCGCTACCTCCACCATGCGTTGCCGTTCACGCTCATCCCTCTGCTCACTCTCCAGAGCAACTTCTTCCGCGATGGAAGGCAGAAGCGCGTCAACGGCTTGTGCTTCCACCTCTTCGGGCTGCTGGTGGTGCTGTATGGGTGCGCTCTGCAGGTCAATCCAAGTCGGCGGTGGAACACCTCTACCATAGTTCAGTGGTGGGGTTGCTGGATTTAACCCTAACCAATTCCAAAATGCTTAGGCCTCGGTTTTGCCTAGCATTTAAAGTATAGTGTTGCGATTAATTCGCCCCTCCCCAATTTTACCCGTATGACACAAGCCATAAAACCGCCGTTGGACCCCTTCAATATACGGTTCAAATTCAACAGACCGCGCCGCGTAAAGGTCCAACACTTGCCCGCCCAATTGGCATAATTGCAGTATTTCATTTATCATGTGCCAACAATACTCTAAAAGATTTTGTATAAAGCGGTACCTCACCTCGGGCCTCAACCTGTGTAGACCAAGGGCCTCCCACTGGGTAAGGGTCCTCGAGGCCTCTAGCCAGTCATTTGTGGACTGTAGCGCTCCGTGTTCAAAACTCTCTAACACAACGTCTATTGGATTCATGGTGTCTGCAAGATACAAAGTAAAGGCGCACTTTGAGTTACACAGAAGTAAACAGCACGTGCTTAGTTTTAGTGATTCACTTTAACTGGGTATGATTGTACTTTACTTGATATATATGTGCTTTTAGAGGTAAATTACTATTCCTGTGTCTAGGGTCTTGCGCATGCATTACTTTCAACACTCTTCGTATGCAGGTGCGACTACAGCTTGTGATGGCATGCATAGGTCTTATGCGTAGGTGGCGATGTTGATTCTAACTACTACTTCTACTAGTATTCAAATGTTTGCACGTACCTTCTTTTCTGAATTGCTTGTTGACTCTTACTCGGATCTGGTGGTTTTTCCGGGGTCGGTTCTGGTGCTTTGCCGTGTTCGGTCTGCTGACACCTGCAATGAATGGAACAGTACTTTAGTCTGTTGTATCAGCTTTTGTGTACGGGTTAGTTTTACTGATTGTTATCTTTTAACGTAGGTATGAGAGTAAACTTACATACCTTTACATTGTTTTCTTTCCAGCTCCTCTGTTGACATGCTCTTGTGCAATTTGGTTACTGTTACTAGTACTACTACGACTACTTGCAGTCCTATGCTATCGTTTTCCTACGTTTACACATACCTTATTATCCTTTTCCGGGGTCCCTTTTCTACCTGAGTTGATCAGTTGTTCGTAGTGGTATTGACGTCTTACAAAGGCTTTTTGGTGGGATGATCGGGTGTTCATAGTGCTGTTCGTGTCTTACTCCAGCTTTTGGAAATCTGGAACGGATGAAATCATAATTTAGTCTATTATACCAGCTTTTGTGTACGGGTGCGACGATGTTGATATGCTTTTTATTACTACATTAGTGTGTTGCTACGCAGACGTACCTTTAGCTATTGTCCTTTATTCCCGCTAACGTAGATGGCTCTCGTAGATCGATCTTTTCCTTATAGGTTCTCCGTAGTGTGCGTCCTTAACCTTCTCTCTGAAACGATACCGCAGAATGTGTTTTAACGTGATGTATCGTACTACATTCTCAAGTACATAGCTAGATTTTATGATATGTTCCATCTTTGAACCCTCTTCTCTCCTCCTCCTTCTCCCCACTACGTACACGCAGGACCCTGGCGACATATTAATCGCATTTAAGTAGAATTATTACATAACAATGATTATTTATTTTAGCAGTTGATGTTGCTCTTCTCGGGGTACGTTGTAAATATGAATCCAAATCGTTACTCTCAATACTTGTAATATAACATACCATAAACGGGTATTCTAAATCAAAAGCATTGTTATCCAGAATAGCTCTAAGCATTATTTATGGATTAAAAAGAACTTCAACAATTAAATATTTTTCTTCCATCATGATTAGATAAAAATTTATTACAATCCATGATGAGGATTTTGAGTTATAACAATTTTAAGTTTACAAAATGGAAATGCCGCAATGGTACCTTCAACATAAAGCTCTGGCCGACACATTCTCGATTATAATAAACAAGTATTCCAAGAAAAACATAAACATATGTTTACTTCCAGTTGCTGTTAAAAATAAAATTAAATTGAACGAAGGGATGGAATGATTCCAAGAGTATATAAAGCACGTTTCTTACAGTAATAGAAAATGAATTTAATAGCTTGGGATTTCTATTTAGAAACAGTAAGGAACATACATTAAAATATGAATGAACTGTAGGCGATTTGTGGTTAACACACTACAGTGAATAATCGTATGAGTACAAGAAAAAGAGGGAGAAAAGTACCATGAATTAAAAACTTAATTGAGATGATAAACATCCACAATAAAAATTTATGTTATTGTTACATAAATTACATTGCAAAAACTCAAGATGACATCTAACGACAGCTCGGATTTTGGTGAACATTCTTCGGTTTGCACCATTCACGTTCAGTGTTACAGTCTTTTGGGGAACCTGAGAGTTGCGAGGAGGGTCGATTTCATGAAGGTGTGCTGTCTTCTCTCCTCCTTGTTCCCACTACGTACATTCTGGATCCGTTTACCATCGTTCCTCCGCGCATTGACATTAACTACAAGTGTACATGATTCACTTGTCCATTTTTCCAAACTTTAAAAAAATTGGAACTGGCTTATCTCAAATTCGAGTTGACCTACGTTGTACGTACTATTACTTTCATCCTTAGACTTCCGAATCTATTTGTTCCAAGTGTCAAGTTTTCGAATTTTCTCGAAATTTGACACTTCGAACCCTCGTATCTCGAGAACCGTTCGAGCTAGAGCAAATTTGACCCAAAATTTCGAACCCCCCTGGCGACCAAGCCCCGTACATTTTGTCTTCCGGACCTATATACAAAGTTTCAAGGTCCTCGGACCATTTTCAAATTTCAGACCGTTCAAACTTTGAATCCTCTTGTCTCCTTGTTTCCACTACGTACAACCTGGACCAGTTTGCCGTAGTTCCTACAGGCATTGAAAGTAACTAGATGTGTACATGTTTCACTTGTCTATTTTTCCCAACTTTTGAAAAATTCGAACCGACCTAACTCGAATTCAGGTCAACCTACGTTCTACTATCACCTCTGTTCTTTAAGATTGGTAATTGCAGCCGGCCTTGTGAAACATTCTACAATTGCATTGCACTTATTATTGTTAGTACATACCTCTGTATTGTTTTCTTTCCGTTCCAATGTTCACTCTTATCACTGTTCACTAGTTTACTAACCGTCTCACAATAACTGCCTGTTCCTTGCGTTCAACATTATCTCTATTGTTGTCCTGGCCACTCCCCCTCAACCCATCCTGTCTCTGATTAGTTAACAATCTTACGTTTTCTGTTCTCTCCTCCCATCCTGTTAAGAAACTACCTGAACCTTCCCCCTTCCCGGTTGCCAGCTACTATCCTTTCTCTTCCTACATTTTTTTGTTGCAAAGCGGACCGATTGATGATACACTTCGTATGACGTCCCTTTTTTACGGTATTTGTGATTCAATAGTGTTCTTTCAATTTCAGTTGCGGTATCTTCTTCTGTGCTGAGTCGGTGGGTCTGACACGTTTCAAAATCATTCTACTCCTGTACATTGCTTTCTCCCTATTCATGCAAACCTCTTTTTTATAAAGAGATAAAGAAATCGTTTTGTATACCACAGACAAGGCGTCACTACAACCATCTTTCTAAAGAGAGGTACCGCTCTTAGAATTGCATGAAGGATTATCATCCTTACTGACATCCCTTCTAGACCTACCATACGAGACAATTGTAGGCATTCAACATGCTTGACAACACCAGTAATTTCAAATCATCTGTCATTCCCCTATAAACCATGACCAAACATTGCGGCTGGTAGCTTCTTAACATCATGTATTGTTACGCAACTTCAACTGTGTCATCCATCATACAACTCTTAACAATACTACTGACAGCTACTGTTACAAGTCACGAGCTTAGCCCATTCAACCGTCACGCAGGATAATTTATTAGTCCCACATCATTAATCCTCACATTGTGTACAATATTCTTACATGACATGTAGACATCGTTTTTTAAAGGATTATCCATTTCTCTATTTCAAAAGGCACCCACAGATTGGGCTCGCCTTTTCCTTCTACCATTGTTCAGGCAGAGATTCAAAGCGTTCTTTCAAATCATTGTTATCCACCTTTTCGTGCCTACTTCTATAACAAATCAACCTCATACGTACATGCTTCATCAGTCAAGCCTTGTCACTTGTCCCGCTGACAATCGATCTATCGTTCTATAGAAATTGAAAGCGTTCAGTTAAATTAAAACCCATTCTTACATCCTTTCCTAAACCATGAGTGGTTCGCATGGTCATGTTTCATCCGAAACATTAATTATCCTCTGAGACCTGGCGACTTAATCTTGTCATTGAAGCTCCTTTCCTTTCAAACACAATTGCCTTCCTAACAACGCTTTGTCCAGATACCGCACCCAATAAACAATTCGTCATTCCCAGTCTGATATTAAAGTATTCGTCTCAATGTAATGTCACGTATAGTTATATTCATGTCTTACAGGTACATGGAAATCATCCATCAACCATTGCTAGCATCTAACGAACCCATTGTGACATTAATATTTACAAAACATATCGTAATCTCTCTCCATCTGCCTTTGATCGTGTCCAACTGACTTCCCCTGTCACAAGTGATGAAATAAGCAGATTCCACCGTCACTTATTACCTATAACATTTCCCAATGAATAGAAGGCATTAAACCAAGTAGAAGAAAGATGGCAAAATTCCTTTGTTCAACAAAACATTGTAGAGTCTCGTATGCCCTAGTATATCATCACCCACCATTGTAGCGGCACCGCTTTGTTCATGTCAAACTGGCAGCTGCTGTCAAAAGTGGCGAGATAAGCCTATTAAAACGTCATGTGGGATCATTCATCATTTCCCAATGAATAGAAGGTATTACTCCACCCCCTCACCCCCTCAACAGTATGGTTTTCTAAGGAACCAAAAAGCGCCCCCTTTGGTCCTTCATCCTACTTACCATGGTTAACGTTAACCCGAGTTCATTTTAGTGATGTAAACGGTAGTTACTGTTAACACGGGTTTCAAATTTAACTAGCGTCAACTTACGACGGTTATCTTGTAACGTTAGTAAGAAACGACCGTCTGAACGCAAGTTAGTTATTAGGCACGGCTCACTTCGTGAGTTTATTTATTTCTTTATCGAAATATATAGTGTAATAGTGGTGCGTACTACTTTTAAAATATAAAAGAATGATGGCAGAACTAATCTACAAAATTTGATGATACAATCAATTCATTTGTGTTCATTTTTTATAATTTGATCCTCTCCCATGTAACAAGCAGATTCCTAACTTTACCACGGAAACCTCAACCTGTTTCTTTACAGATAATGGTAGTACAAGCACGATAACCAAGTTAAGTTCGGTAGTGTGAACGCAGGTTAGTTTTACGCATAAGTTTTACCATCGTAAAATGTTAGTAATCTAAACAAGGCATAAGAGCGGGATCTGCGAACGGGAGAATCTATCAAGCGCGAGCAATTCCGTGTTTTTTCTTCGTTGAAAATGGATTGAGTATAATTACAGGAAAGGAAAAAAATCGCATCTACGATTGTCGGTACCTCGCAAGAAAAGAAGAGGAGACAGCTTAAGTAAATGGAGAGAAGGAAGGAGATAAGTTATATTTTTCTCCGTCTGTTTAAATAATGTATTATTATTGATGTCGAACAAACTGGTTCACATAAATGTAGCGAGAGGTGGGATATCTATCCATTCCGTATGTACAAAAATAGAAATACCGAGTATTCTTTTGATATTTTCTGGTTACGTACTAGCATAACAAAAGTAAAATTGTGATGTAGAATAAATTCAAAAACATTATAGTTGAATTTAATTTTTAAAGCCTTTGGGCAACTTTGGCTCAGGCCGGATGGATGATGATGGTGGAATGAAGAAAGTGAAAGGCAACGGAGAACCCCGCGAAAACCCACGCACGCTGTGTTTATTCACTACAACGCCTATACGGCAAGAAATGGGATCGAACTGAGGACCCAAAACATCAGATATGAGTGCTCAATTATTTGGGCCACAGTGGCCACAAAATAAAGCATTATTATAACCATACGTGCAAAACATATGCTTAGCTTGTATCGTAAATATAAATACAAATGTATATACAGCTATTACATAAGTCTAAACGTGAAGATGAACAATACATTGCGAATTTCATGCCAATTTTAAGTTGTTAGTACATGTCATGAACAGAGCCGGATTAAAGGGGCTATAGCCCACGGCCCCCAGGGTTTCAAGGGCCCGGCAAAAAGTAAATCAGTAACTTGTGTAAATGGTAAGCACAGAGGCAAGACCGTCCTAAGTCATGGACAGAGGACCCTAGGGGGCCTCCATACTAATATAAATACTTCTTACAAAGATTGTCTTTTTTAAATCCTTAATTTGATCCTATTTTATTCATTTTCGAGAAGTATTGTACATCAGTTTCTTATCATCAATGGAAATTATTGTGATAACTGGTAAAATATGATTAGGATTTCAGAAAGAGCTTCCTGTAAGTAGACCACTAAATGATCGTGCAACGTATGACATTGTTTACTTTTTCCGATGTGTACGCATCTACTACACTGTAAAAAATTTTCACCAGTTGCATGAAAATAGTCAGAAGAGTTTCTAAGAAAGTCAGGAAACGTTGTTAACAAAAATGAGAAACATTTCAGTTTAAAAAAATATTCAAGCAAAGAATATTTAGAATTTTTCTCTACTATCATGCATGTAGAGGTAGAACATTCGTTAGCGTTTTTGCCTTGTGATCATGATATCTCAGGATCGATTCTCAGTGCCGAACATACTGACTGGGGTTTTCTCGTTCGCACTTTGCAAATGCTGGGATCATACCTTGAATAATACAATGGAACAACATTATAAAAAGTAAAACATTAAAAAAATACTTAATTTTTTACTGTTAAACAGTTCAAAATTACATTATGTGATAAGCAGTTCTCTTATTTTAAAACGAAATAACGTACTAAAATACTCGAATCAATAGAAGGATAGAAACCGGCAGGTTATTTTTTTTTAACTTTCATTCTGTATTTATGTTTAAAATGCATATATGTGCGCAATATTTTAATAAATAAATTTAAAAGTTAAAGTTAAAAAGTATTTGGTAAACTTATTCAAAAGGTGTGCACCAGGAATTAGTAACGGGGAGTTTATTGAAAAAGTTTCTTTAATTTTGTTTGTTGCTAACACATTGCAGTTCTGTGTTTATTCTTGGCAGCGTGGCCTGAGCCTTAGATGCATAAAAGCCATATATAAAATTCAATTCCAGGTTCACGGGTTGAACGTAAAACTGGCAACCTCGTGCCGTGCTCCTGGCCTTCGAAAAGAATTTTGTCGTCCGCGCACAGTGTTCAAAGTATGTTTTCTTGTTTCTTAAAATAACGTTTTTATCGTTTGCGTTCTATATAATTCTAGGTACCTATTGAGTTTTCTATCAATTTATATAGAAAACAAGATGTTGCTTCGTCTCATAGTTCCCACTAATATTCTTAGCTTGTAATTTAAAAATGATACTTTTATCATTTTATCTTTAATGTTAATGAGAGAAATAAACTCTGTTCAAATAAAATAGTTACATTTTACAGTTTTGGAACTGGAATTTATTTATGGTCTTTCGGGATCTTTGGCGTAAGTCCAGATAAGATAGGGTAGAGAATGAGGAGGTATCGATCACGGCCTTTCTTAAGGTACAATCTCCACATTCGCCTTTTGGGACTGAGGGAAACCGTGGAAAACCTCAGTCAGCCACGGGATTCAAACCTGTGTATATACCAATTGCCGATTCGAAGTCAGTACAAGGTATCCTGAAGACTATGAGAAAGGGGGAACAAGGTGATACAAAAAGCGCGTGTCAGAAGTTTCATTCTTATACTAGTGCCACATACCCTTATCTTTTCCAATAATACACTTACAGCAAAACTGATTTCACAAACGCATTTCTCGGGAATTGGTCCAGAATGACATATTACACGACCCACCTTCCCATTTAAGAAAATCATAATGAACTCCATAATGAACTCCACGGACGATTCACCAGATATTGTAAGAATAATGAAATCGCGACGACTAAGGTGAGCAGGCAGGCCATTTAGCTCGGATGGGAGAAAAACGAAGACTATATTCCATCTTGTTTGGAAAGCCGGATGGAGAGAGAGACCGACGACGTTGGGAGGTCAGTATTAGAAGGGATCTTCGAGAAATAGGTGTTTGTGGTGAGACCTGGCTCGATGTTGCCCAGGATAGAACCCGATGGAGATCGTTTGTTACTGCGGCGATGAACTTGCGAGTTTCGTAAGTCATAGAGTAAATAAATAAGGAAGAGAAAAGAGCCTTCAAATAGACCTACCATATGATTACTATTCATAGGCCTAATGCCAAAACGAAAGCAAACACAAAACAAAACTTGACGATGAAATACGGTGTCTTTCCAGTTGTCCGATTCCCAATTGTCCGACTACCTGAATTCCTTCCCAATTGGCCGATCATGGCCTCCGGCGGAATGTGACACGTGT
>JAGDQP010027090.1:0-10358 GCA_022664845.1 Lepisma saccharinum
TTTGAAGACAGTCGCTCTCAGACCAAAAGGAACTTTTGACATAGAATATTTAAAGAAACAATCGTATGTGATCCCAAAATATCTCGAAGATAAAATTTCCACCCAAAGTTAAAAGATATAATAATGAAGATTACTTAAAATGAACAGAACGTAATAGTAAAAGCGAAAATATCTGTATAAAAAGTTATTATTATGAAGACAATTAACTAACAAATAGAAGCGTTTTTATTCGACCTAAACCAGTCATAACCTCATGTAATATGAGTCACCTTCAAAAATCATGGGGTATAAATGACATTGACGAATAATGAAAAAAAAAGAAGTTCTAGGTAATCTTTTATATATAACCCGAAATAGGTGACATTTTGTACACGAACATATTAAGGTTTCTTTGTCCAATATATGACCGTATTGATCCACATATTTCAGGTTATATATAAAGGTTTACCTCAAACTTTTTTAAAAATATTCGTCAATGTCATGAGAAGGCTTCTCGACTTCTCATACATTATTTTCTGACAACACATAGTGCAAGGGTACATAAATGAAGAACTATTTATATTAAGAAACAAAGTACTGGTACAAAGTTAATTTCTTTCAGTGGAACTCGAAGCAAAAGTCACTGGAACTGGAACTATTTTATGATATATAGCAAAAAGGTGACATTACTTTGAATTTTAGTAGCTGCCTAGCATATATATATATATTTATATACACAGAATAATATACGAAAGGAGACATCACCGAAGTCTACCTAACACACGTTCATGTTATTACATTTCATTAGGTCCTAAGCACAATAATTGTAGACATGTATTAAAAGCTAATAAATACTTTTTTGTTCAAAAAAGATTAAGGTATGAACTAAAATCTGTCCTATCGAATATTAACGATCACTATTGGATACTTTAAGAAGAATTTGGATTTACTAAAACAGACATCCAGCAAATAATTGAAGATTAATCGAACTGTAATTCTATTCATAGGAGACTAAACTATAATATAGTAGAATTATCCTTATGCTCTTTAAGTATCTCTACCTTAGGCTATATTAACAAGACAAAATTTTCAATTGTCTAATACAAAGCAAATCAAAGAAAGATGAATTGGCAATATTTTGAAATAGGAAAGCATTAGCACGCATTTAATTTGAACGATTAGCACGAGAAATTAGTCCAAAAATTGAAAACAAAGTCAGATAAGATGTATAAAGATAGTAGAAGAAAGATATATATTATGTCACGAGATGAAACTAAAAATACTGCATTAATGAAAACCAAAATATTCACTTTTCAGACAAAATAATTCCTACAATACATATCATAAAAGAGAAAGAGAACGGGAAGAAAAGACATTTCCATAGCGGACAGAAGCAAATATTAGAAGCATTGAAGTCACCTACAATTATATATAAAAAAAACAATTCAAGTTTGGAAAAATCGAAATAAAAAGATCTCCAGATGTACATGCTGTTGCAAAATTTGCTTTACGTTAAGAAAAATTACTAAAACATCTATTTAAGTTAACTACTATAGTACAATACAAAATGTTTTTGTTTAAATCTCTTTTTTTAAACAAAAATCATCTCATTCAAGATTGTTATATAATTTACTTGAAAAGCAAGTATTTTCAAGAAGAATTATAAAAATTAATAGTTCCCTTTCTAATATCTTATTAAAATTATAAATATACGTACACTTAGATATTTATTAAATCACAATCTATGAAGTAACTAACACATTATCTAACAAATATTATTAAAATAGCAATAGAAATAAAATATGGCGTAATCTCCATGATTTTAGATTATTTGAAGATGAACTATAAATGCAATTATTAAATATTTCCATTGCTGATATGTATTGCATCATTTAGCACCAAAAAAAATCTATTTGAAAACGATATTGATAAAAGTCAATAAATTCTAGAACACTCATTTGACTTTAGTGTGCTTTGAAACGAACAGCTATATTTAAAGTATATCGGATTCGTTATTGATATGAGATCAGTAAATATGAAATCTATTCGTGTGACCTATTTAGTTTCGGGAAAACACACCAAACAGTCTACAAAAATAAAATCTTTTTGATTTATATATATATATACGATCTGAATATCAACAACCTGAATTATCTCACTAATATATTTATTTTCTTGATCATAATTTTGTCATATTTTCTTTAAATAAAATCAGTCAATTTCGAGCGATTCAATGATAATCATGTTTTAGTTTTAAATTTCACGTCTGTTACCTTTTGATATTTGGGTCTTGCCAGTAGTTGAAGATGAGAAAGTGGACGATTTCGAGTGCACTGAAAACAGAGAACAAAAATTATTATTCATAAGCAAAAAAATAGCCAAACTGCTTTCATGAAATTCTTTTAAATAGTTTTAAAATTCAAAATCTAAACAGCGAAAGAACAACGAAAAAAATATGATTTTTTGTATTTATTGCGATTACAGCTATAACGATGTTCTGAAGATGTTTAAACATCCGTTTGCTGGTTTTGCTGTTCTTTCAGCGGCTTTTGAGTCTGTATGTGTTAGTTATCTACTATCTGTTCGACCACGTGAAATATTTTCTCTTTCATCATTGATAATGAGATCAACTCTAGAAATATCTTATTTACTCTCGCCGATAAGTCTTGAAATATATGAGTTACTTTAAACTGTGTGGTACACGTTAATTCCTTCAGGAACGGACCTAAGTACTAATCTTTAGTACTAACACCTTAGACTTCATAATAGATAGACTTAGCACGCTTTCCCATTTCTGTCTGCATTAAAACTAATGGAGTTTTGTTCAGAGTGAATGATTTTGAATTCATCATCATATTCTATTATGAGGTGTATGCCAGAGCTACCTAGCGAATGAATTCAAAATCACGTGCTCTGAATAAAAACCCATTAGCTTTAGTGCAGACAGAAATGGGGAAGCGTGTGCTAAGTCTATCTATTATGAGGTCTATGCTAACACTAATTCACATAACAAATGAATATTTTCGCATGGTCAAGAAAAGTAAAATAAACTAGAATTTACACTGACATATTGAACTCGTTAATAAAGTTTCTTTTTTTTTTGTTCTTCTTTCTGACTTATTTTCTTTAATAATATTTTGATCAAATTTATTTAAAATTTCCTTCAATCTTACCTTCTGTTCGTGTAACCGTTTTTGACGACGTTTCACTGCTTGCAGACACTGAAGTAGTTTCAGATTGTCCTAAAATAAAATATAAAATATTTATTATAGATTTTAGACATGTTTCATTTTTTTAAATGATAAACGCAGAAAAGAAATATGGATTATCACAACCTTACTATCTTAACTTCAGAATTAGAAAGCTACTATTTTTTTTCACTGTTGTACTAAATTCGTATAAATATATAAAACACATTACATGTTGAAACGTTAACCTCATAATTTATTGTATCTTTTTATGTTGTAAAATGCAGTGAATTTCGTCCAATTAACAAAGGAAATGAAAAAAATGTAAGAAAAAAATTAAACATGAAATTTTGAATATTGTCGCAGATTTATTTAGAACATATTTCTGTTCGGATAATTCTCTTGTAAATAGAACTACAACTTCTATATTAGTAATTGGGTTTCTAGCTAGACATCAATTTACAACAGATTACCAGTATAATTTGATTTACTAATTTTAATTTCATCCTCTTGTTATGAAAGAAAATACCTTTTTATGAATGCTTTAAAGCACCAGCAAAGCACTATTGATTAGACAATTTGAAGCACTGTAGTGAATCATTTGTCGGCTAATACAAATTCCTGTAAAAGACTAGCCATGAAATTTGTCACATATAAACTATAATGTTCTAATTAGCTTCTCAATTTCTTGTCATAGTTACATCTTGATTGATATACTGCTATATACAACAAAAATATGATGATTAAAATTTTTATAGTAAATTTTAGGCCGAAATAAATTTTATATTATTTTTATAATGTAGTTGTTAATTTGCATTAAAAAAATATAGAAAAGTTATGCAGTGTATTATTAATTAAGGACTGGGATCTGTAAGTAAGTGTTGTCTATAAAAATATCAAGACAAAGAAGATATTTTTCAATTCATCCTGGTATAGCCCAAGAACGTCCACAAAAATGTGAATTTTGCGTTAATTGAAAACATCCTTTTTTGGGGGAATTTTTTCAACCACTAGTGATTAATAAGTGGTTATTTTCTAATTCATTTCTAATCCTAACCTAAGTGTCAATTGGTTCATTAGGTATTTGTTGCAGAGGAATTTTATGTTTATATATTAGAAATAAAAATACAACTCGTCTGTAACCCCATAGTAAACAATACAAAATAATATATAACCTTGAATTGGTTATATATTCCGAGAATATCCTAATATATCTCGAAACGTTGGGTCTATAAACTAACCGCTTTTTAAATAAAGAAAGCTAATGTTCTATCAATGCAAAGTGATAAAGAAATATTTTTTTTTAATTCGAATACTAAAATAATTAGGTCTAATTGAAAAAAGTAATTCTTTGTACATGGAAGTAAAAATATGAGTACTTAAAATCTTAACAAATTTCGTTTCTTGTTTGTAACACAAAGCACTTTTTTAACTTTTAAGCTGCTGATTTCTTTAATTCTAAATTTCTCTTTCCTAAGAATTCAAGAATGAAAACAAGAAAAAATATTTCGGAACAAATCCAGTTTAGGGTAATCACAATTACCTAACCTCGTGCTATCTAACTTAACCTAACCAAACCTAACACATCAGAACTTAGGGAATAATACATGAAACTAACCTCTAATGAAATATGTCTACCCTACTCTGAAATAAAACCAAAAAAAAAAACTTCTGTCTTATTAACTTCTGTAATTAAGTGTTGTTTGTCTAAATAATTTACAAAATGGGAAAGTATACTGTTCTAAAAACATGCATAATGCTTATTTCAAAACAATGCATTCCAAAAAAGAAATTCTAACAATGTATCCGAATATTTTAAAATTATTTTTTTCTCACTTATTCTTGGTAACGATTTGAATAAAAATCTTGTGCATAAAAAAATCATTATTTATTTATTAATAACAAAAGATATTGGCAAATATTTCATACTGTCAGTTTCGTTTTCCTATTTCTTCACCTGAATTTCTTTCCTTAACTAATTCAAATTATCTTCTCAAGTTATCCTATATATTTAGCATTCACACACACAATGGAAACATATGTGAAAAGCTAAGAAAACAAGCTACAAAGCACACCATATCACATTTGTTACATATTATAAAAACAAAGGATAACACACCATGCTATACATCTACCTTTCGTCACACACAAGTTAAGAATATCAACAAACGGTTCATATTTACATGCAAGAATCATAATAGTCACACAACACATTTTTTTTTTTCAAAAAAATTAATTAGTACTTTATAATCTATATAAATTCACATCACTACTGTAGAGTTACATATTTACAAGTGCAGGTAGAAAAGTATTCATTTTCTTATTTAAAAAAAATTGTCAAAGCATAAACTTCACACAAAGAATGTTTATTGTGTATTTGAATAAGCGAGGTGATGATAATAACAAAACCAGTGACGTAAGCGTGGAGACTAGACAGCGAGTTTATTTGGATATGTTTTTATAATAATTTAGTAAAGCTGGGATAATGCGATATAGTTTTTTTCTATTTCGATACTTTCAGATCCCAGTTACAATTTTAATTTTGAATTACTAATTAATCGAATTTTCATCGATATTTGTTTAGATCCACACAAGGATTAGTCCTTGTCTATTTTTCAGAAAACATTACGTTAAGTGTTTGTTATTTGTATTTAAGATAGATTTTATGGTTAACTAAAGCAATATGGAAGGAAAGGGTACTTGATTTTAACTAAGATATATATAAATGTTTGCAGAGTTAAGTGTACGTTTATTGCGAAACAAAATGTTTTTGTAAAAGCACCATTGCAACTTTAGAAGAAATAAATAAAAAATTCAACCAATAAAAAACGTAATTATAAATTTTATAACTATGTTCAATTATATTGCACTGATATCAAGAATTAACAATAAGGAAAAGGTCAAAGTAAGTTATGTTTTCCGTTTGAACAGGCACAACTACAGACGAAATATCTGTGTAACAATATTCATAATTTTGGTGAACAGAAAGAAAATTTGTGTAACAATTTACGCGATTATGATGAACAGAAGGAATAATTATCTAACAATGTGTATAATTATGTTTTTCAAGATGAAAATTTGTGCAAGAATTCATATAACTGGTTGACAAGAGGAATATTTGTGTAACAGTTCACATAACTTTGCTTGACAAGAGGAATATTTGTGTAACAATTCGCATAACTTTGGTTGACAAGAGGAATATTTGTGTAACAATTCACATAACTTTGGTTGACAAGAGGAATAGTTGTGTAACAATTCACATAACTTTGGTTGACAAGAGGAATAGCTGTGTAACAATTCGCAAAAATTTTGGTTGACAAGAGGCATATTTCTGGTAACAATTTGTTTAATTTTGGTTGACAAAAAGGAATATTTGTGTAACAATTCGCATAATTATGATGAACAGAAAAGATATTTGTGTTATAATTTGCATGATTACGATGAACGAAAAGTGAAGATTGTATTTTATTAAATAACTATCAGCACAGTATGAGAGTTTATTTTACGACTGTAAATATTATCTTCCTGTAGCATACAAACTTGGTTTTGTCCAGCAAGTTTAGGTATGTAAATGAAGTTTGCTTTGATTTGAAAGAAGCTAGATTAAGATGGTCAATATTGGAAATTTACAATCTCTGAGCCAAATTGAAAGAAAATGAAAATTATGCCGAAAGAAATGCGCAGTGATTTGTAAAACCAGAAATTTCAGTTGTTTTTCAAGATGAATATGAATTTTCCCTCGTTTGAGTATTATTGTAATAGATTCAGTTCTACAACGTTTGATCACCTAGCTAGATGAAAAAAATAGTTTTGAGAAACCTTTATTTCCAATTACATTATGAAAATCTAACCTCAATTCACCTAACCTAGACAAACATATTAAAGCTATAATTCAGCCTGACAAATGAGAATATTGTAGAAACTTTACGAAATAAATTGAATAATATGGTTGTTTCTGAACTTTTACGAGGCTTCATCTAAGGCTATAGAAATTTAATGTTATGAAACGTACTTCTATTTGACACAATGCATTATATATCGTAATGTAACATTTTCTACCTAAATTTAAAAAGAAAGACTCGATAAGGTTTATAGCTCTTTGAGGGAACCTCGTAAAAGTTAACACACAACCGTTTTCTTTAATTTATTTGCAACACGTTCATGTAAAATCAAAGTTAAATACGACTAATTTATTACGTTTATACTAAATTTGAGCGTAGATGCGTATCAGCAAAAATGAACAGTGCAAATTTGATCAGTATTGTCTGTTTGATTAAACTTGCATTGGGCAAATCTAATCTTTTTTTTATTTAACTTTCCTTTCTGGACGGTATATGCTTCATTTGTAGGGAAAAGAAAGAATTCAAGGTCTATATTTTAGGAGCTCTCTTGTATTAATCAAGTGTACATAATAAGCTTGTAATAACCCTAATGAGCATGACTGGACTAAGATGAATTCGAACATTATGCGACCTGCCCACAGCTAATTCAGAAACAACGGCCTAGACCATTACCTCAAGTTGATTAAATAGGCATAGAGATATCTATCAACTATTGTTTATGTACAATACTTAAGTGTTTCATCGAAACATGAAGCTACTAGTCCACACTTTATCTCAATATTAACCAAACTTTATCAAAAGAAGTCATAAAATTGAACTCCAAATTTAGGAAGATTTGAAGCATGTATCTTTCAAACAGGCAGCCTAGTCTCTCTATATTACCGTTTCCTGTCGAACTTTTTTCACTTTTTTTCAGTCATCATGCCTGATAGGTGAAATCATACCACTACCGAGTTGACACAGCTCAGTTACTAGATTGTTGGTTTCGCATTTGGTAGGACCTGGGTTCGATAACAGCGGCCGACCATCCTGATTGAGGCTTTACCAAGTTTTTTTTTCCTCAGTTACAATAAGCAAACGTCAGGATAGTACCTTTCACTCAGGTTCTGGCCGCCTCCTTCCAGCACCATTTTCCCTGTACTATCCTGACCTGGGCCATAGATGCCTGGGCATAAATAAATTAGATTCAATCTATCTACTAAGGGTGTTCGGAAATGGAATACCAATTTTTGTGATTCGGTATTCGGGAATGTTGAGAAGGTGGCATTTCAGAATCTAGGAATGTCGGAATCTCGAATGTTGGAATGCCGAAAAGTCGGAATTTCAGAAAAATAGGAATTCCGAATTCCGGAACTGACTTCGCAATTCGGAATGCCTACTATTCACTTTTCATTTGCGTGTGTCTTTGTTTCTTGTATATTCCACTTTACTGGTCTTTACACGGACGCTACATAGTCTGTACCGTCCCATCCTCAATATGCGTAAAACAAGATACAAAAGTGGTTCTTTACTTGTAATGGGTATTTAACTATAAGCACAAATAACACCCACAACTGAGACAGTGGCTAGTTTTCGCCGATAAGGCAAAATTACGGGGGGAGGAAACGGTGACATGGAGCTGCTAGGCAGACATACAAGTTTTGACAATAAAGTTTCCGTACTGGAGCTGTATGTCGAGTTCTGAGGTTGACAAAGTAAAATTGATTTATATATCGTCATCTCACATATGTCACTGAATATCTGAAATAGATCGAATATAACCAGTATTCAATTTGAAAAATCGAAAAAAAAAACCGCTTTTTATCTAACCTAACCTGTGTTATGTTCGTTTATCGATTTAAAATGGAACGAAGTATCAACTTTTGTTGTAAACTCAGGAAAACTAAAGAATAAATTTATAAAATGTAAATTGGAATTTATTTGTGGCCTTTAGGAACCCATCGCTCAGGCCGGAATAGAGAAGAGGATAGAATACATGAAGGAGTCAGCAAGGGCCTAAGTTGAAAGTACCATTTCGGCATTCTGCTAGCGTCAATGAGAAAAAAAATCTCAAATAAAAACCCAGTCGACTGCTTGTATCGAACACAGAACCTCTCGAATTCAAAGCTTCGCTCTACCAACTGAGCTACGACCGGTCAGAATTAAATGTTGGTGTTGAAAAATTGTGACGCAATATCAATATGTCTTTGAAATAGATTCATGCGTTCAGAAGGGTCAGGAAGATATATATATGACATTGAAGAACTGCTCTGCATTTAATTATTGCATTGACACTGCCTTCAATTCTCTGTGCTACTCAGTTCTTACTCGTCTTTTAAGAAGAATCCAAAGCGTCACACCCCAGTATAGGGAGGCGGGTACCTGTAACCTGTTATTAGGTAGTTTCAGACTAAAACAATATATATATTAGATTAATCATCTTCCTTATTCGGCAGATAATGCTCCTGGTGACTTGGGTGGTGTTTCGCAAGCCTTAAACTATCACGAACGAGGAATATATTGACACTATAAAGGTAGCAAGAGGAATGTGACATATTTTACACAATTTGCCATGAAAACTATCCTGCAATATTGTTGCTGAATCTCACAGAAGAGCAAAAACGAAAATTTTGTTTTCTGAGATGTCGGTATTATTATTATTATTATTTTGCCCCAGTACGAAAATATTATTATCAACCCTCGTATATATTGGATAAAAAAAAACATTAACCAATTTGAGATATGAAAAATCTAAAGCTCCTTCGAGATAATGTGTATTGTATTTGAAAATTGAATCAAAGTACTTTGAAAGTATGCCTAATCCTAAAAATAATTTGACGATGGCAGTCAAAATATCACGGTAAACAAGAAATACTAGAATTTAAATCCATTTTTCAAAACAACTACAAACGAAAAAGAAACTATTTAACAACAACAACAAAAAAATGTGTTTATAAACAAAAATATATATATTATAAAAAAGTAAATACGATTGAAATAAAAATACTTTTTTTTTTCGAGAAATCGCATAATTAGTAAAGCTCTTTGTGTGGTATAAGAAACCAACGTTATTTGCTCCTTGCTTTTAGCCTACGATACAATTATAAAAAAAATAAAAGAATAAAAGAACATTCCAGATAACAACAGAACATAAAAATAATTCACCGTGCATCAACAATAATACGAAATAAATAGCATAACAATAATTATAAAGTTAGACACAATTTCCAAAAAAAAAAAAATTACAATTTTGGCTTTTATTTTATTCGAAATAAAAAAATAGAGGAAGCAATAACTTTTTTAGTCTGTTATTAATTTTAACTAATTAAGATTCCTACAAAATGGAGAACAGCAGCTCAATTTATTTCAG
>JAGDQP010027090.1:10458-22388 GCA_022664845.1 Lepisma saccharinum
ATATATATATATATCCATGCAGGCGCAGGCCACAGTGTACTTACTAGCAAGACTCTGTGCCATTGCTTGTTTTTCTGCGCATGGATCGTCCCAGGCCTGCTGTTTATTCTGAAAATGTGAAGAAGAAGATGAACTTAGGTGACCCCTGTGTCGATTCGGTGACATGGATGTTGTTGTTGATGACGACGATGATGATGAGCGATGTCTTGTCTCACTTGTGGTATCTCGACGTTGCTGAGCTATTGTTGCAGCATGGAATAAGTTTTCGAAAGCCTCGTCCACATTTTCGTCAATGTCCGGAGTTAAGGGAAAGTCTTCGTCTGGGAGGTGTAGCTTCTTTCTGATTGGTGGTTTACTTGTGACAGGTTCAGATTTTGGAGGTTTCTTACTGTTTGGATTTCTTGATTGGTTAAAATATGCTTCGACTTCTCGTTGTTTTTTCTCGACACTATCGGGTGACATTCTCGCTTCAAATTGTTTTGGGAACATACGGAGACTCTTTGAGAGAGCTGCTGGTGCTCGTTTTGGGGTAGGTTGAGTTACGGGTTGTATGGCTAGACTTTGCGGTCGTTTCGGTTTTGTTTGTGGTATCTGGTTGCATGAGCCCGATTTCTTGATCATTTGCAACTCCTTAGTACTTTCCGCTCGCAGAATATCATGAAGGGAGTTACAACGTGGTGGAGAAAATGTATGACCTTCCGCTAACCTTCTTCGTACAACGTCTTTATTTTGTGTGAACTGTTGAGATGAAGATGATGATGTTTTACTATTGCCCAATTCCGCTTTGAATATATTTGTCAAAGATGTGCTTCGAGTAGGGGAGAACGCTGATGAATCAGCACTTGACATCCTCCAGTCTGATGATGCCAATTCATGACGGGTCTGGATAGTTTTCTTTGATGACGACGATTGTTGTTGTTTGTAGGTATCAGCATTCACAATATCATGCAATGATTTGCTACGGGAAGGGGAGTTCATGCTTTGGTTGCGGGATTCTCTTTCTCTCAACTGTTTCTGGATTCTTGACACTTGGTCCTTAATAGGAATCTGCAAACGTGTGGTGAGTACCTCTTCTTCGTCATTAAGCCTCTCACGAGATGTGGTAAGAACCGCTTTTTGTTGATGGTGGTGCTGTTGTTGCTCTCTGGCGGTGGGAACTTGTGAGGCTGAGGGCTGCAACTCAGTAGAGGAAAACTTTTGTAACACATTACTGAGATTTCTTGCAGCTGAGCTTCTGCCCTGAGACCTCATAACTGTATCCATTTCACGATGCTTCACAACGGCTTGATGGCTCACTGGACCTGTCATGACACGGGACACTGCTGTGTGCAGTGTTGGAACGTCCTCCTCCTGCAACTCTTCTGCAGTACGAGGTGGGACATGAGGGGGAGGTGACTGCGGAACGCGGTGCTGCTCCATTTTTGGTGGAGGTGGTACCGGTGGGGGTTGTTGGCTCACTTGGTGCAGTATTGGTGGAGGTGGTACTGGAGGTGGTGATTGTCTGACATGCGTGAACAATTGTCTATTGGTTTCTGCTATGTGAGCAGACACTGCATTGGAAAAGATCACCCTCTCTTGACTACGCCCTCGTCCTCGACTCACACCACCGCACTGCTGTGGAATTGGGGGAGGAGAATTTTCTCTTGAGAACGATTCAAACTTCGCTGTTGAAGACTGCACAAAGCATAAGTCCCTGGCAGCATCTTTGGTCCATGGCAATGTTGGGCTTAGAGGAGAGGTACTCTCCTGCGGGGTGAAAGACAAACGGTTTTTAGACTTAGAAGGTGCCATAGTATTAGTATGAGTCCTTGTAGGAACCACAGGACAGTTACAAGTTGCTGGTAGATGGTCACAAAACTTTTGTTCAACAAGACTCTTCACTTTACCAACAGCCGGATCAGTAACAGTAAAAAGGGATGGTATTGTGCTATTAGATTTTTTCTCCGGCGGTTGGAATGCAGAAAGGGGTGCATGCGAAAACTTATTAACTGGGACTGGTGCTTTTATTATAGGTGCTGGTGGTGGTGGTGGTGGTGTTGGTGGTTCGACCGCCATTTTGGCAAACAATTGTTTCTTAGTTGTAACACTATTAGCAACGGTTAGAGACCCTATTACAACTGAGTCTGGTGGATGATGGTTGTCGTGATGTCCTCGACTCTTGTTTTCATCTGCAGTCCAGGGTAGTCGGACGTGCTCACCAGATTTCTGGGCATCTTTCTGTTCAAATAGCTGTCTAAGAAACGTGCTGCTTTGTTTGCTAAGCTTCGGACCATGCGCTGAAGCTCGAGATTTTGCTGCAGTGATGGAATCATCTGCTGCTCTCCAAAACATTCTGGCTGCGGCGGGACCTGAAGGTGTTGCTGGCTTTGGAGGTTGTGGTTTGTAAGGTTTCCCAGCTTCAAAAGCGGTTTTTATGTTACTAAAACGGTTGCTCCAAGGATGCACACTTCCTGGTTGTTGGTACGCTGGTTTCACTTCTCCAGGACTATGCTGTTCTAAAAATGCAAGAAATTTTCTATCGTTTTCAGTCTTTGGTTCAAATGGTACAATAGACACTGGTGGTTGATTTGTTCCAACTCTGATTGGACCACGAAGAGCCAAATAGGCAGCGCGATGTTTCTCTGCTGCTGTCTTGGGATCTGGATCATTTTCATCGTCGCTGAAGTAGTCATCCTCTTCATCAACCTCGTAAAAGTTTAGAGGTTTCGGAATGTCTATTGTATTAGCTCTCTTCATCTTCTTTCTTTTATCACTTCTTTTTAATACTTTACTACTTTCTTCCACGTGTTCTGTTGTCCCATTCGCGGACGAGTAACTTGAAATAGGATCGTGATTCGGAATTCTTTGTAGTAATTTCTGTGACGCACAATCCCCTAACTGTTCTTGTGTGTGTTTTGTGTTCTGCATAATAGCTAAAAGACCATTGTGTTGTGCCTGACTTTTGTTCTGTTCTGAGTTCTCGTAGAAATTGTTATGTCTTTTCCCTTGATCTGTAGTAGGTGTTTTATCCCATCCCGCTTGGTATGTTCCAAGTCCTTGCGTTGAACTTCTTTCGCTGTTTGAACGATGATAATGTTTGTTTGACTCTGAGTACCTTGTATCTTTATCAACGTCATTGGGTATACCAGTGTAAGTGACTTTTGCGTAATCTGATTTCACTCCATTTGCACTGTCACCAAACGATTCTATTTTGTTTCTAGTATTCATTTCACTGATGTTATTGTAGTCGTTTGAGTCACTCATTTGTAGAAAGTTTTCACGTTTCAAATTATTACTTGACTTTCCAAATACGTCATTTGTTTCAGCCGCGAAGGAGGTCGTGTTGTTATTTTCTACAGCAGGTCCATAATTTGGAACGGAATGTTTTCCAGAGCGATAATCTTCCTCTTGCGATAACTGTTTATTAATTGCTGCTTTATGAACAGCAATTTGAACGGTCTGCGCCGGAGTAAACAGAAGTTGACTAGGGTCATCAAGACTCCAAGAACTAGATCGAACCGCTGGTGGATGTGAATGTCCTCGGAGAACATCCGAGCTAGGAGAGAGAATTGTTTCATTAAGAATACGTGAAGTTCCTTGTAAAGTGCGAATCTCTTTCGCTTTTTCTTTAGTTCCACTATCCACAGAAAGAGACTGGAAGACTTTTCGATGCTTTGGTATTTCTTTACTTGGTGATGTGTCTGATGGGGGATTTTTATCTACGTCATGAAGAGATTCACTTAATTTGTGCCACTCATCTTTGTTGAGTTCACTCCCTGATTTATCGACAGTATTGCTTTGGTTATGATCAGATGTGTTACGAGATCTTGGTGTCTCTGTTTCTTTCGGTGGTGACATTGTCGGCTGTTGTTGTTGTTGTTGTTGTTGGGCAAAAGGTTTTGGAGTATTATTGTAAAGACTCACATAAAACGGAGACCGTAGTGGTTCAAAATGAACTGGCCGGAAAGCTTTACTTGATTGTGACAGTAAATCACTAAAAGAATTCTGTTTTAACAAAGGATGAGGGGCTGCTCTACCAGGGCTCATTTCATAAGAATCGTGTAAACTTCTCGGAGTTTCCGAATGATCACGAAGCGCGGGTGTAGATTCCACAGAGTCCCTTCTTCGAGTATTATCTGATTCCGGCTGGAAGAAATCTTTCCCCGTTGTCTCTTGTAGATGTCGTCTCACGTTTGCCAATTCCTCTTGCGTTACTCCGACGGTATACCTATTTTGTCTTCTCTTCACCGTTCGCGGTTTTTGTTGTTCACTATTCGCGACAACATTTTCGGACCGAGACTGTTCTTGTTCTTGTTCGTCCTTCCATGGTGGAGCGGTAGGTTGCGGCGGATCACTTGGCTGCAGAACATCATGTAAAGAATTCTGTAGCCGAGCTACAAGTGCAAGTAATGCTTCACTACGAGCTGGATCTAATGTTTCTCCACGTGATGCGGCAAGTTGAAGGGAGTTCTGAAGCTTTGATAGTGCTGAATGAACCTCCCCCATGAGGTCAGATCCGACTTTCGCGCTGGTACTGCTCGTACTACAAATTGTTTCGTCCTGTTGTCTTTTACGAGCAGCTTCTTCGATAGAACACTTCAGTCCCTCCATAAAAGTACTAAATTCACCTTCCGCATTTTGTTGACGTAAGTCTTCACCCGACTCAGTACCCGAATCGAACATTCCCTCCTCACTGCTTTCACTGCGTCCTCTGGATTGGGATTCTGTACCTGTCACTGTACTAGAAGATACACTTTCCCTTTCCACGTGACGCTGAGCTGCTCCATCCAAAGAAGTTTTCAACTGTTCAACTATAAGAGGAAGCAACTCACCCTGCATGGTTTGTAGAACGGAACTCTCCACAGTCTCTTCAGATTTGTCAGCGCCTACTTGGCCCTCAGTGGCTACAGTGGCTGGAAGGAAACAAACAATTACAACAAAGGTTACCAAGGTTTCGTTAATTCTAAAGCAACTTTTAAAGAAGGTTTCATTCAAAGAAGAATGGGTTTTCTTCTGTTTCATTAACCGATCTGCTTATTTTCAAAAGGGTACATGTCCAGTGATGTAAATTTTACAGTAAGCGTAAAAACATGCATATCTCTGGGAGGGCGAGGGACTATAATGTTGTAACTAGTCAGTGTCTCTAATTACAATATTAGACTGCTCGCCCTCCCACAGAAATACATCTTTTAAACTTACTGTAAAATTTACATCACTGGACATGTACCCTTTTGAAAATAAGTTCCTCCAATTACTCCCACAGTAAAATTTCCTTCTAAAACAAACAATACCAATTCTCTTTGATGAAATTCCTACTACTCCCTATTCAATCTCCAACTCGATGCATGAAATAATCTGTAGATGTTCAAGCGAGACCTAACCTAACCTTTCAAATAATCTTTTATTCAGAGCACCTGCCAGAGCTACAAGATGTTTTTTATCTGCTTACTACTTCAAAATCTAGACTACAATCAAGCGTTTCTTATTGTATCGCCTACAACTTCAGTTCTATAAACTTGCCCTAGAATTGCATACATAGTGAGCGTCTAGTTACATACAGAGACTGATATTGAAACACCCTACTCTATATTCTACATGTGTTTGTTTTTAAATCTACATTTGGTATTCTGTGTGTGTTTGATAGTTTATTTATATGCTTAGTTGATTCTTACTTTGTTCTATTCAATGTACAATGACTAAGTTTCCCATTTGGATGACTTAATTTATTGAAGGAAATCATAATTTAACACGTTAGGGTCGTGTGTATTATGCTCAATCAAAAAAAAGAACGATGTGTGCATGAAATATAGGCACAGTACAACGACCAGTTCAATAGTCTGTGTTCTTCCTATCAAATAATCAACGCACTAAATTTGCTCTTGTGTAGGCTACACAGCAAAACTCCGTGTTGATCATTGTGGAAGTCTTTTCCCTTCTGTAATGGCCAATTTGTAAGAAATAAGAGGTAGGCTGGAAAGAACACACCAATTTCTAGTACCCTAATAACATCTGTGTGTAAATTTGATGCATATGATCCTACTTAAGAAAGGTAAATGTTATATACACAGACCGTGTATACCAGAGTTAGACACGGTTATAAAATGTGTTTATATTGTACTGACGACAAGAAGTGAAAAGTTTATGCCATTTTACGTGTTGTTAACTCAGGTTCTTGAAAGAAATAGGTCTTGTCCTGATACAAAAAGGTTAAGAAAATTACCCTGGTGTTTAACGTCTTAAATAATAATAATTTACAGTAACACTTATAAACACTGGACGAAGGAAGAGAGAATATCATTTCTTACCTACTTACAGTATTTGAGAGCAACACACGATTGGAATAGCCTCCTCACTTAAATAGGAAATTTTTAAATCAAATTCCAGAGTAGACCATTGAAATAGATTTCACTGATTTCGTTTAGTACGAGACAAATGGTAGGATAGTACCTTACGTTAGGACAATAAAGTTTATGTCCTCCCAAATGGATTGTAGTGTGAAGTTCAGAGGAAACAACTCACCCTCTGTTTCACCTACCAATTAGCAGAAATCTAAGTGGCTTTTTAAAGTTCATCAATGCAAAGTGTCTATTGTATGGACATGAATAAAACTACATAGTATCCTATAGTACATTCTAAAATATATTTTAACGATAAATTTAACTCATAAATGGTAATATAGTCTCGGAGTTATTCTAATTGTTACACAATATTTACACAATACGATAACAGTATCTTCTTAGACATTAAGTTAATTTTTATCAAATATCTGGAATATATTTTGGACGATGTTTAAGACAACAGGATTTTATTCATCCAACGGTGTAATTCCAAACAAACAAACATGACTGTATTCTGCTCCATCGGTTGAAAAACAGTGGTAGAAAGTGTGTACAGACGGTGATTTTATTCGCAACTACCCCTGAAAAAAAGTATATCCCGAAAAATTGATCAATTTATCGCAAAAATAAAATAAATATATCAATCACAACTTATCTGGAAGTAATGCAGGAGGGTTAGCACACAAAGGTATTCTTTGCCACCGATAGTCACAAGCAAATCGTTTGGTTGTGTTCTTACATAATTACTCTGTACAACGGCAATATTTTATTTATTATTCGATAGAAGAAAAATATATATACTATGTAAATATCACTTGTTACCTTCTGGAGTTTCCTAAATAAATAAAAAAAGGCATACTTGGACATGTAAACAAAAAGCCGAAGCTCACTGTTCATCATCTCCTGAAACACGAAGGTAAAAACTTACATGAGCAGTAGGAGTCACTACTGAGCTAGTACTGAAGCTCAAGAAAGTCGTTGCGCAGTTCATTAACAGATGGCGAGATTGTAGATAAACAAAAATGACAGCTGGTTATTGCTTATTTTATATCTTGTTCTTGGTACAGTGATACTTTGGAAGGTTTATTTTAACGTGTTTTCTACATAGAAGGATTTACGGATTGTTTATAATCATATAGTGAGCTCTAAGACGTCAATATAGCCCGTTAAATAATTAAGGAGGAACCATGAACTCTTTTTTGTCAGTCTCTCATAGAAAACTTCCAAAATATCAGCTTACCAGGAACAAGAGATACACTGAGCAATAACACAGCCGCCATATTTGTTCACCTATAATCAGGCCACAAGTGTCTACATGCACACTGGCCTGCATGGGAGCCAGTTCTAGCTCAGTTCTCCTTAAGCACCTGATGAAGCAAGATAGGATCAAGCAAAATATAGTAAGCTGCGGTTTGTTTTTTACAGTATCCATGTAGACCTTTTTGTTTACTTAGGATATGTCAGAAGAAAAAGAAAACACAATTGAGTAAGCTATTGTAACATAAAAATTATTTACCTTTTTGTTCTGCCATGACAGTTCGTATTCTAGTTCTGATTCTTCTCCTAGTGTCGTAATCTTCACAAGAATCCAACTGGAGAAAAAGGAGAGAAAGAATAAGTAAATAGAACAAAGAACCCCAAATTTGATACACAATTAAAACTAAGTTATAGATTTCTATACTTCAACATATGAAGGGGTCTGGATCCCTATCAAAATAGAGTTTATTCTTTGTTGGTTACATTAGGAAACATCCGAAAACAAAACCGAGCAGTCGTGGGTCAGTGGTAGAACGTTGGTTTAGCATTTGTGAGGTCCTGCGATCGATCCCAGCCGTCGGCCATTCTGACAGAGGATTTTCCTGCCACACCAGGCAAATGGCGGGATGGTACCTACAAAGTAGGCCCTGGTCGTTAACCTTCCACAATCCTCTCCCCATTCTATCCTGGACGGAGCCTCAGATGCCTAAAGACCTTAAAATAAATTCAAACCAGGAAACAAAAAAGACAAATTAATAAGTATACAAGCCTAATCTTCGGAGATTGTTATTTTAAGGGATACCTCAAGGGTCTGTTCTGAGGCCAATATTATTCTTAACTTACATTAATAACATCTCTAATTACATACAATCCGCTGAAAAGAAAATCAATACAATACCGTTATATCTATAAACATGAAGATAGTAACAATGTAAAATCTGCAAGACTTCTCAGCCTATAGATGAATTGTACTCTCACATGCCACACGTACATGAATTTACTCCTAAACATTTATCTAAAATTCGCTATACTATAAAAAGAATTAAAGGCTCACTTAACACGTCCACATTAAAACACAGGGTTCCCACTCATTTGCCAAGATCAAATTCCCTGACTTTTCCAGGTCTTCCAGGTCACAACTTAGAAATTTCCAGGTACCTCATTTTGTATATATATATCATAATTCCATGGGAAAATAAAGATATATCAAAATATTTCACTGTATTCTTTTCTTAAATTACTTCATGGTTGGCACATTAGCCTCCCAGTAATTTCAAAAACGATCTAACATTAAATGCCTGCTGTAGCTAAATGAACTTCAAACAATAAGCTATCAAATTCCCTGACTTTTCCAGGTTTTCAGACATTTTAGTGAAATTCCCTGACTTTTCCAGGACTTTTTAGTGCTAAGCTGGATTCCCTGACTATTCCAGGTTTTCCAGGTGAGTGGGAACCCTGAAACATGACTTACTTCAGCCTAATTCATTGATAAGTATGGTATTACAGATTGGCGAAATGTAGGCTACCTCCAGAGGAAGTAGAACACTGAATGGTACAAAACTAAACGACTTGTGGAGATTTAACAGCTAGATATATTTCTTATATTGTTAATAATGATAAAAAGAACCAAAATTCTCCTAATTTTTATGTATTGTTGTACTTTTCAATAACACTATAAACGTTTTTTCAACCTTCCAGCAACACAGTTTCCGCTGATCCGGAACCTGAAAGAATCGAAAACCGGATTCAAAAAGGCCGGATCCTTGGTTCCAGGACTTTTATTCTGGTAACGGGTTCAAAGATCTGGTACCCGGTTCGAAGATCCGGATCCTTGGTTCCAAGATTTTTTTATCCAGGTACCCGGTTCTAATATGATCCGGAACCGAATCCATTAGGATTTGCCCATCCCTAGTAAAAGTATTACAATTCTAAACTAATGACAACAATGTTTAAAGGAACCAAATGAACCCAACGAAAAAGGTTACCGTGCTTGTCATTAACATTAATTAACGAATTTCTATTTGGATTGGTCTAGGTTCACTGAATCTCTTTTGAATCCGTGAAAGAATTTCATTTAAATGTTACATCAGTTGTTTTCGAAACTGTTTTGTTGAAATGTTATATGAAAAATTACCAAAAGACAAGAAATTTCAAACAAGTTATTTTTGATTTCTTCTGTTTGTTCGGTATGTTCCCCAGCACTATTTGTTTACCTATGTGTTCTAAATAATTAATCTTTCTATTTAGGAATTCCTTTTACCTGTGCATTGTCGTATTTTGTTTTCTTCCCATTCACCTGTAGGCCTCCTCGCAAGCTTCTACTACTGCATCGGTGTTGCTTTGCAGTGCATTTATATCGTCTACGACTAAATCTACATCCTCGACTAAATCTACAGAGCTGTTTCAAGTGCGTCCCGCCTTTGTTTTCCTCTTTTATTTTTAGAATCGCATATTCTAATGCAAAATGAAAGCGTACTGAAGACATCACCTTGTTTCAATCCGCTGCGAATCTCGAAACTATGTAAGGTTATTATTATCTATTCTGTTTGTTTGTTTGATCTCAATAAATAAGAAGAAAAAATGAAAATAATTCAATCAAGCTGTCCTTGCAAGGTTTTCCATTAAGTTCAGTTGAATAAGCTAATTCTAAGGCAATCAGGAAGAATCGCTTTTGTGTCTATGTTGTGAGTTGTGACCAGTAAGTACACAGGAGACTGACAAGTAGAGGTTGTTAGAAGTACCTTTAGATTACTACAAAAATTATGGGCTAAAATGGTTTATCGTTATTAGTAGTATCGTAATGTGTGATCAAGGGTTTCCTGTGGGAATAACAGTGCTAGATTGTCACAATGATATGCGCCAGAAAGGACTACTCTGTCCAATCTCGATTCTCAATCTACACTATCTACCAAAAAAAGTAATTGGTCACCCTGTGAAAGTTGGTGATTAACCTAACGTGTGTGGGTATGGCATCTACCCAGGAAACTCCTTCTATCGGAGTGCATAATGCCTACTAGAAAATTTGTTGGTAGTAACATTATAGTGTGGGAGTGTGTCACGTATACAGTGTGAGACTACTGTTGGTTTTTCGTGGCATCATGAACGAAGAGTCGTAAAGAATGGGCTCTTATTATGCAAAATTTTTCTATAAGCAAGGCTTTGAAAATGCAGACTTTTGGTAACAATTTACTTACCAATTGACGTAGCACACGCTCGTCGTAGATGTTGTCTATTTCCTGATCGCACCCTTCTGCTACGGAAACCTGGAAATAGAATAAAAACAAAATATTAAAGAACTGAAATAGATCACCTTCATTTTAAATTTTCACAAAAGTGTTACGTTCGTAAAACATGATGGTTTATGACAAAAACACTAAAACATTACCCCAAAAAAATATTCCAATTATCAACTAATAGCACATCTCAACATTAAAAGTCACCACCGAAACCCTTTTAAAATAAATGTATACTCAGATTCATAGAAATGAGTCACGGGAGCACTTTCTTAGTCAGATAAGTTACTCAATATGGAAATAACGAACTAATATTAGACATAGATGTGAAATTAACGTTCAATAAGATGCCTTGTAATCAAAGGGATCTTGGGTTCGATTCCCAGTGGGGACACAAGTGGGAAGTTCCGTCCTTGGGAAGTCATCTTCATCCGATGGAAGGCAATGACAAACCACCATCGGTTTACCTTGTCCAGAGACATTCGGGTCAGGACCTGTCTTCGAGGAGAACATTGATCAAGATCATCAAATTTTGCTTGCAAGGGTATATTGGCTCAATGTTGTCGGAATCTTTCGGCTAATGAATCATAATTAACTGTTGTGGATTTGAATGTTTTTACTTATTTTCTATTGAACTTAATTCGTTTTGTGTTACGTTTTATTCAGCTCTATTTTACTTACACGTTCATTGCTCCTGATGATGTAAATGGAAACGTCGGGTTCTAGTGTTCGTTTACACGCTAGTTCAAACGAGACTACAGCGCAAATGTCAAGTAGTAGTATTTTGAAAATTCAGTTTCCTACGGAATTATGCCGTTTTCTAAAGTTTATCCTTTCAACAATATGATCCTAGCCAAAACTGGTTAGAACAAAACGGTTCTAGAATGTACTTAAGAAAATTCGTACTATATATATATATACCAAAATTCTAAATATCATTTTTTCCCTAATTTTTCTGATGTTTCTTCTCTCTCTCGGTTTAACAGTCATTATTACCGTCTGTGACGATAGATTCTTACCACATACCGATTAGTTCTAGATCTATTAGTCCAGTCACCTACAGACAGTCATTAACCCTAATGGGACTGACCATAAATCCATATTTTATTTTTATTCTAATCCT